>CM059195.1:58011584-58296325 GCA_030323885.1 Branchipolynoe longqiensis
TGGTGCGTTGTATGGTAAGGGAGGGCTACCCAGACTGCATTAATTACCTTGACGACTTCTGCGTGGTAGCACGATCAGAACGCGGATGCAGGGAGGCTCAATGGGCCCTGGTAAGAATATTACGTAGGCTAGGGTTCTACGTGAGCTACAAGAAACTTGTATGTCCGGGCCAGGTGATACGCTTCCTTGGGATAGACATCGATACAACATTGATGGAACTGAGACTGCCGTTAGACAAACTAGAAAGATTACAGATACTACTGCACGGTTTCCTGCGTAGGAGGAAAGCGTCAAAAAAGGAACTCGAGAGCCTGGCGGGAGTGCTAGCGCACTGCTGCAAGGTAATCCATGGGGGTAGGACTTTCTCGCGCAGGGTATACGATCTAGTTGCCTCAGCAAAAAAGAGCACGCACAAAGTCAGGCTAAACGAGGAGTTCAGGAGGGACTTGAAATGGTGGGTCGAATTTGCGGGCTCATTCAATGGGAAAGCAAAAATAATCAAGTCGGGGGAACCGTGTATCTCGGTTTATAGCGATGCCTCCTTATCGGGATTCGGGGCACTCCACGGGAGAGACTGGCTAGCAGGGGCCTTTGAGGTTAGAAAAGCTAGGGCGCTGGAGTGGTTGGGACACCACCTCATGGAGGCAAAGGATGAGGGTTGTAAGACAGATAACATAAATGTTTTGGAACTATGGCCGATTCTAGTAGGGGTACGAAGATGGGGCCATCTGTGGGCGAACAAAACAGTTATCTTCGTAACGGACAACACCCAGGTTCGAGCAGCCCTCAACTCGGGTAGGAGCCGAAATAAAACAACGATGAAATGGCTCAGACTAATATTCTGGTTGTCAATCACTCATAACTTTGATGTACAATCGGTTTACATTAACACTCATGACAATGTCGTATGCGACAGCCTAAGCAGGCTGGAAAGTTACAAAAGTATAGCCCGCATACGAGATGTGGACTGTGCAAAAGCAATGTGCTGCCATGAACTGTTTTCCCGTTAATTCCAGACTGGGCCAGGCTAAAGCTGGAGTGCGTCCGATACGAGGACGCCCATTATGCCGAATCTACAAAGCTGGCTAGGTCGGTCCAGATCAAAGCGTACCATGAGTTCTGTGAGATCTTTGCTGAGCAATTGTGCCCATACCCGTGTTCAACTAACCAGATATGCATGTATATGTCCTTCTTAGCTAGACGCATGTGTTATAACTCGATCAGGCAGTACCTGAGTGCGTTGAATATTCACCTGAAAGACCTGGGCTGGGTGCCCATCGACTACACTAACCACAGACTGAAAAAGTGCATGGCGGGCATAAGACGAACTCTCGGGGATATGCCTAGGCAGGCCACGCCTCTTTTACCTAAACAAATGAGACTAATATTTAACGGAATGCTTGATACCAAGGGGCACGTGGTGCTCAGGGCAGCAATGCTGCTATCCTTCAGAGCACTACTACGGAAGTGCCATGTCTCGGACTCTGATACAGCCCTAGTAAGAGCAGACTTCCTATTCCACGGATGGGGTATGGTAGTAAGGGTAAGGAAGTCCAAGACGATACAATTTCGGGAACGAGTGCACCTTATCCCGGTCTCGTCAGTAGCGGACTCGGCACTGTGCGCAGTCCACTGGGTCAAAAAACACTTCAGAGATATCCCGTCAGGGGGCATACACATGCGTTCAGGCTCCCGAGGGGGGAAGGCTCGATATCGATGCCGTACGCCTTCTACTTAGCGTCACTGAGGTTGCTATGTGCCAGGGCCGGTTTGAACCCGACCGAATTCTCTACGCACAGTCTGAGACGAGGGGGGGCCACCTTCTTGCGGATGTGTGGGGCCTCGATAATGGAAATCAAGGAGAGAGGAGACTGGAAGTCTGACGCTGTGTTTCAGTACCTAAAAGCGTCACTGCAAGAGAGACTGTCAAGAGACATGAGAGTCGCTACAATGCTTGCGGCATAAACTTCTAAATCCTAGCTGGTTGGGTGGTTTGGGCCTTTTAGGGGGTACCAGCCAGAGGAATTACTCATCCAATTGTATTATGTGTTGTGTTCTTGTTTTTGTTAGTTACGTAGCGGTTAAATAATGTGTTGTGTAACTAGTTACGGAAATATTATTCGAGCAGAGTATCGGTTAGTCGTTGGTCAAACGCTCCGGTGGCCAGTGCAGCTCTCATGTTTAGGCAGCACTGTGCTGCTTTGATGTTGGGGGCCGCCCACAGGGCTGCCCGCATCCGGTTACTGCAGCTCGCCAGTCCACCTGCGGCTCCAATACACTGTATCTGCCTCCAGTCGGCAGGAAAATTTGCTTTATATAAACGGAGGGGCCTTTTAGGGGGTACCAGCCAGAGGAATTACTCATCCAATTGTATTATGTGTTGTGTTCTTGTTTTTGTTAGTTACGTAGCGGTTAAATAATATACATTACCGTAGACTGCACCTGTGCGAGTGGAGGGGAGGTACATGCCCTGGAATGGATGTTAGTTATACACAGTATTTCTAGTGCTTTAAATTTTGGTTAGTGGTATTTTATGAAAAGTTTGTGATACTCATGGTTTTGAGCCCTGGTGTTGCTTCTGCCAGTTCCCCGTGATGCTATTTGTCAGCATTGTAGCGATGTATTTGGCATAGTGTTCATTGAAGTGTACACCATCCGACATGCCTATAGCGTAACGCACCGATATCCTTCCATGCCTGGTTTTTATGGATGTAATTTGCGTATCTTGGTATGGCTACTCCCTTGTTTCGGCTATTGTTCAGGCGGTGAATATAGGCGTTTAGCTCCGGTATGCACTCTTCTATTAGCTCCTGGTAGTTTTGGTGGGTTTGATTTTAGCTGTGGCCACAGTATTTTTCCATGTCAATGCCCACAAGCTCACATATTATTGGTAGCTCTGTCAGTTGGCTGAGTGCGTCATGTGCGAGTGTGTACTCCCTTGTCATGCGTTCCATGAGTGCCGTCTTGGTGTCAAAGGCTGGCTTCAGGTCTCTGTGTCCTATTTTTTGTGTTAGGTCGCAGATTCCTGCCATCATGTATATTTGTGCTGGTGGGGCACAGTTTGCGTATCTCCTGAGCACTGCATCTGTTATCCTGGCAATGGTCGCACCTGGTACAGATTCTATTTTTTCTTTGTAGTTCAGTGCATCTTGGTGCAGCTCTGTCATATGGGGGGGTAGTGCTCTTACCCTTGAATCACCACTGATGACTTTCATTTTCTGCATCTTGTTATCCGTTCACTTAGACGATCTGTTTCTGATTCTTTGTTGTCGTCGTGATTCACAGTCGTCGTAGTTGTGGCCTACTGATTCAAATTTCAGTTTGGGCGGAAGTGGGGCATGTTTGTTATGCTTTCGTCGCTTCCTTTTGACCTGCTGGAAGAGTTCCAATGTTTTCCTCTGGTCGCTTGGTCTTTTGGCTTTTGTGTTGCTTTTGTTTTTTTACGCTTATTTTGGTCTTTCTTATTTTATCCAAATATTTATATTTGTTTTGCTATTTATATATTTATTTTGATTATTATTTTATTTTATTTATTTATTCGTCAGTATTCGACAGACCTTCCCTTACTTTTTGGAGGATGTCTCCCATCTTATTTTTATAACCTTGTTTGATTATTTTGCCTTCACTGGCCACTTCTAGGAACCTACCTGAGCCCCAGTATGGGCATTTTGTGCATTCTCTGAATGCATTTCCTGGGGCATTTATTAGTTTTTTCTTTAGTTCCTCATTTTGTGTGAACTTAGCACATCACATCATTCAGTATTCAGTATTTCAGGTGTGGATTATTGTCAACACTCTATCGTTCAAATCCGTTAAAGCATTAGGCGTGATTGTGATACCTTCTTTTGTGGGAATAAATTTTACAAGACCGTCTTGCATTTCCCATTTCAAGTAATGTCTGATGTGAATTAGAACTTGTTCCTGGTAAATGGACACTGCAATGAACACCGATTTAATCGGGTCGACAATAATTTTCAAATTGTTTGCTTTTGGATCAACAGAATTTTCAGTTACTTGTTTTTTCAACTTTTCCCAATATTTAACAACTTTGTTAATTACATGACATATATTATCAAGAGCATTTAAATTAACTGTCACACATTTTTGATACACACTATTTTTCTTCTGTTTCACAAATTTCATTTCATTATCATAAATTTCCAAACACACATCATAATTAGATAATTTAAATTGGCTATTGGGTTGAGTTTGTATCACGTTCTCAACTTTTTGTGTTGGCTGAGATGTAGGTGTGAGTGTGTGTGTAATTGTAGTTGTAGCAATGGGTAATGTATAGAAAACCAAAGTGATGAATTTACCTTAAGCACTTTTGTCCAACTTTTGATCAAATGTTGCTCTTTTTTTGGGACTTGCGG
Organism: Branchipolynoe longqiensis; assembly: GCA_030323885.1. Taxonomy (NCBI): domain Eukaryota; kingdom Metazoa; phylum Annelida; class Polychaeta; order Phyllodocida; family Polynoidae; genus Branchipolynoe; species Branchipolynoe longqiensis. The sequence goes on from CM059195.1 coordinate 58,015,961, forward strand.
TTGACCATTGATCTGATTCTCAAACTGCCGTAAAAGTACTTGCAAAGACTTCTTTTGGAGAACCTGTCATCTGATTTGGAGTTACGATTTTTTCGTACGTCTTGCGAGCTCGCTTTTTTTTTTCTTCTTTTCTTCATCTAGGAAGTGAATTCTTTTTCGGGGTGTCCGTGGTGGCTTAAGTTGCTTCGTCCTAGCATCAAATTGGCTCACACCTATTTAAACAAAATTAAATGTATTAGAATAATTTATTAAAATAATACATTTTCAAAAATGTTTACAATAACTTACTATCAGATAAATAATAGAGTTTACAATAACTTATCTAAAGCAAACCCCGTGTTAAGACTCCTAATTGAAAATATGTCAATGTCAGTGAGACGGCGCCCGAGTACACGTGCGCACTGAATGCATTTAATCTTTCAACACCTAGTGTCAATGCCTACGAGATGATACCCGGAGACACGCGCTGAATGTGTTTAACCGTTTTATGACTAGCATTTACAACAACTTCAGTTTATATACTTTTAATTTGACAATAATTAAAAAAATGTGTAATTAAAGTACCTTACCTTCAGTGGTAATGTAATTTTGGTGAATTGCTTGGTTTACTATATCAACCATTGGTCGTAATGCTCGCATTGCGGTTGATTCGTGGCAGGGGAGGAGGACCCCCCCCCCCCTTCTTTCATCCTCCCTCCGCTGCCGCCCTGACGTAACCCCCCCCCCCTCTCTTCGGCCTTATAAACCGGCCGCCTAGCTGCTCCCAGCCACTCGCCTCTCCTCACTCTCCTGGAGCACTCACTTTTTCTTTTGGCTCCCTCCTCCTCCTCCTCGCCTCCATGACACCTCGCGCAACTGCGCCTCCGCGACTACACCTCCACACCAACATGCCTGCCACAGCACGAGGACGAGGCCGCCCCGCCGGCCGCCGGGGGGCGCGCCGGGGGGCGCGCCGGGGGGCGCGCCGGGGGGCGCGCCGGGGGGCGCGCCGGGGGGCGCGCCGGGGGGCGCGCCGGGGGGCGCGCCGGGGGGCGCGCCGGGGGGCGCGCCGGGGGGCGCGCCGGGGGGCGCGCCGGGGGAGGAGCGCATCCACCACCTCGCACGATGCCGCCTCCGCGACGTCGACCGCCCCCAGCCTCCAATCCGAGGCCACCTCATGGGCCACCTCGGTTGACCCTCGGATGGACGCCCAGGCCGCCGCCATGGAGGCGCAGACAGCCTCCATGAACCACCTCACCGCCCTCGTGCAGTCCATGGCCGTCGCCCCGCCTCGGGCCGCCGCCCCGGCCCCGTCCTTGGTGGACCGCCTCGCCGACCTTCTACAGGACTTCACCTCTGGGACGGCGGGGGCGGCCAGCCTCCTCCCCGCCCCCGGACATGCGCCCCAAGATGTGCACCCCACCTATCGCCGCTACAGCGGCAGAGCATCTACGCCACCCAACACGCCGCCTCCGCGGACCGCCTCCCCGCCGCCCCTCGCGCTGCCCTCGACCACTCTCCCGTCTCCGCCGCCGAGGCGGTCCGCGACATCCTGGAGTCGGCCGAGGCGCAAAACACGGGACGACGGAAAGGTATTCCCTCAGGGTATATATTCCCTAACGACCTCATAGAGAGGGGGGCCGAGGGGAAGGCAGTGAAAAGGGGCGAGGCCACCATGGAGGAATACAACCCCGCCCTCCGGATGCTGGAGTCGCATCCGGCCTTCCCCTCGGGCTCCCTCCCCGGATTACTCCATCACAACCTCACGGTGTTGAGAGACTGCGTCACCCATCCGTGGCCGACCGTGCGGCGATACTCCGAGACGATATTCGCCTGGATCGACAACGGACGGCTCGCGGATGGGTGGCTCGACCAAGTCGCCATCAACACCCTCCGGATGGACGTGATCACCACCCCCGCGAGCGCTCCCGGGGGACTCAGAACAATAGCCCCTCGGGCCACAGCCCGATCATCAGCCGCCCCCCCCCCCATCCACCCCAGAGCCGCCCCATCAGCCGACCCCCGCACCCCCTATACCCGAGAGGCCTACGGGATCCCCTGCCCGGCTTGGAACAGGGATCCCGCCTCATGCGACCTCGCCCCGGCCGGCGAGGCGCACGGAGAACAGGGTGCACGCAAAAGGCACGCCTGCGCATATTGCGCGAACGTGCGCCGTATCTTAACGGCGCATAGTGGGGCTGTGTGCTTCACAAAGCGCACCCGGGAGCGGGGCTCAGGCGCCCCCGCGATCACCTCGCCGGATTTTTAGTCCGGCGGCGGCGACTCACCCCTCAGCCTCCCCCGCCCCACCCACCCCCCTGACCCAACACCGGCACCTCTGCGCATATTGCGCGCACCCACACACACTGCCCTGCGCATATTGCGCGCACCCACACACACCGCCGCCCTGCGCATATTGTGCACACCCACACACACCGCCACCCTGAAACCCAGAACCCTAACCGCCGCCCTGATGATGTCATCAGAGGCCCCCAGACCCGCCGCCGCTCTGATGATGTCATCAGAGACGCCGTCCCCCGCCACACTAAACCCATCACCCTCGCCAACCGCCGCGCACCGGACACTCCCCGGAGGAGACCGGAAGCCACCGGCCACAACTCCCGCCGCTCACACCCCCGTAAACCCATCCACGCCAACCGCCCCCCTCACATCTCACCGCCCCCCCCCCGCCACCGCAAGCGGCCGTCACATCTCTGCCGCAGCCCGCACCCCAGGACGCCCCCGCCGCACCCCTCAGAACTATGCCGCCATCACCCCTCACATCCGAGCCGCCACCCCCCCCCCGCCAGCCCCCCCCCGCCACCCCTCACATCCAAGCCGACAGCTCACCCAGCGCCCACCCCGCCCCCGCCGCCGCCCACCCCGCCGCCCCCATGCCAGCATACATACACCACCTCCCCGACTTCGACGCCGACCCCCGCCCCCACCCCCCCACCTCCACCCACCTCGACTCGCCCACCACCCCCTCTTCCCGAGACTTTGACCTCCCCCTCTCCTGCACACACCGAACCTCCTCCCCCCCCCCCCGCCTGCCCCCCCTCCCCCGCCCCCCCCCCCCCCCCACCCCCCCTCCCCGGCGACCTCGGAGAGCGTATCGCCGAGGTCATCAGCCCCGCCCTCCAGGATACCCTCCCCGCCGCCCCCTCCTGTGGCCCCACCCCCCATGCCTACCGCCCCACCCTTCTCTCCATATGGCCCCACCTCTCAGGCACAGCCTGGAGCTCCCACCCCACCTTCTCCCGGGCCTACCACACCCTCCGTGATGCGGGCCTCCCCAACTTTTTGGCTGCCCGCATCCCCCTCACCTCAGCCCTCCACATCCTCGCTTGGAGAAGCCGCCTCCGGGACTACCACGATAAGGACCTCGTGGACCTCCTGGAGTTTGGCTTCCCGGCGAACTACTCCGCTGGCGCCCCCCCCGCCCCACCTACACAAACCACCGCGAAACCCCGGAGCACCTAGTCCACCTCCGGGACTTCATAGCCACAGAGCTCGCCCACGGCGCCCTCGCCGGCCCCTTCTTAGCCCCCCCGTTCACCCCCTGGACACAGGTCTCTCCGATGATGACCCGCCCCAAATCCGACCCGGGAAAGAGGCGGGTCATCGTCGATCTCTCATACCCTCCCGGAGGCAGTGTAAACGCGGGGATACCCCGTCGTGAATACCTCGGGATCCCCCACGCCTACAGGCTCCCATCTGTCGCCGACATGGGGCACCGCCTCGTTCACGAGGGCATGGGGGCCTGCACCTGGACGGCCGATATCTCCAGGGCCTACCGCCAGCTGCGCGCCGACCCTCTCTCCTGCCCCCTCTTCGGGGTCACCTTTGAGGGGGCCACATATGTCGACCTCGCCCTCCCCTTTGGATGCCGATCCTCGGGCGCCGCCTGCGTCAGGGTCACCGCGGCAGTGGCCTGGATCCACCGGCGGGAGGGCTACCACGCCCTCGTCTATGTCGATGACTTGTCGGGTGTGAGCTGACTAACCTGAGGGCACGCCCTCGGCCTGAGGGCCCGCCCTCGGCCTGGAGGTCGCCTCAGGTAAATGCCACCCCCCGGCGGTGCGGGTCTCCTGGCTCGGCTTCGCCATCGACAGCGAGGCCATGACGATCCGCATCGCCCCCGACAAAGTGGACGAGCTCGTGGCCAACTGTGAGGCCCGAGTCGCGGCCCCCACCCTTGGGCGGCAGGCGCTTCAAAGCATCCTCGGCCGCCTCAACCACGTCGGCAGCTGCGTCCTCCCTGCGAGGAAGTTCATGGCCCGCCTCCTCGCGGCCCTGCGCAGCTGCCATGAGTTCACCACCATCACCCTCGGGGACGACGCCCTCCGGGACCTTGCCTGGTTCGCGGCCTATGGACGCGCCTCAAACGGCCTCCATCTCCTCCGCGCGCCGGCCACCCGGAGGGTCGTCATAGAGTGCGACTCCTGCCTCACCGGCGGGGGGCGCATATTCTCCAACCCTCTGCTACGCCCGAGGGTATTCCGAGGAGTTCCGCGCTTGGTTCACCAGCATTCATGAGCTCGAGGCGGTCAACCTCGTGGTCGCACTCCGCGCCCTCCTCCCCGCCGACGTCGCCGTAGCCAATGTTATTATCAATACTGATAACATGGCCTCCGCCGCCACCCTCGACTCCGGGAGGGCGCACGACCCTACCCTCGGGACCTCCGCGAGGGAACTCTGGCTCATGGCGGCCGAGGCGTGCTTCAAGCTCACCATCCTGCACAAGCCCGGCACCGACCTCGTTCTCGCCGATGCCCTCAGCCACGCCCACCTACCCGGGCGTTGGGCTGCTGTGGCCCGAGACTAGGTCGCCCGCCTCGGGTTCGAGTATACGTACGCGAACCACGACGAGTTCCCGTATAACCCCGGACTTTAACTTCAGGCTACACCGACACTGAGATCGCCGCCGTGGACGGACACCGCCTCGCCTCCCTCGCCCCATCCACCTGGAGGAACCGCCGCCGCCAGGCCCGAGGGTACGTGGAGTTCGCCTCGGGCCACCACTGGGACCCGCTGGCTCCCACCCCCTTTGACATCGCCGCCTACACCGCCTCGCTGTACGCCCGCCGGGTTGCCCCCGCCTCCGTTCGGAACTCCATTTCTGGGGCGCGCTCCTGGTTGGAGGCGGCCGGGGGCGATTCCCCCGCCTTCGCCTCACGCCTCGCCTGAGACGTCTGCCGAGGGGGCGAGCGGGCCACCGGCCACGTCTCCCGCCCGGCGCACCCTCTCACGCCTGCCTGCCTCGCCGCCGTTGCCGCACACCTCGCCCTTGCCGTCCCCTCGGGCGTCGTCCCTCGCGCCGCCCTGCTCCTCGGGTACTGAGGCAGTCCAGCCTCCTCTCCCTGTCCCTCGAGGCGTGGGGCGGGCCACACACCACCACCCGAGCCGACGTCGCCCCCGCCCCCGGGGGTCTCCGAGTCACCCTGCGGAGCTCGAAGACCATCCGGCTTCCCTCGGGGTCGGTGGCCCTCTTCATCCCGGCTTCGCCCGGACACCCACTCTGCCCTGTGGCGGCCTGGGCCGCCGCCACGGCCCTGGTGCCGGCACTCGACGCCGACCCCGCCTTCATCCTCCCCTCGGGCCGCCCTCTCGACCCACGCACCCTGACAGCCATACTCCGCGGTGCCCTCCGCGCCCTCGGGGTGCCCTCTTCGGATGGCTACACCCTCCACAGCCTTCGCCGGGGAGCCGCCCAGGCTTGCCAGCGCGCCAGGGTGCCCCATGAGGACATAATGGCCCAGGGCACCTGGACATCCGATGCCGTGCACGCCTACGTTCCTCGGATCGCCCCCTCGGGCGCCCCTCGAGCCCTCTCCTCCGTTTTGGTGGAGGGCTCTTCGGGGTCCCTCCCTCCCGATCGACATTGACCTTAGGTCCTTGATGACTCCTACTTGTTACCGCATTGTACCTCATATATGTATTCTTCCATTATCCTGATTGCCTTAACTGTTCATTATCCTCATTGCTTCTAATTAATTACCTGAAATTGTCTTATGTTCTCATATTGTCTGCACTTGACCTTCTATGAAAAAAGTGTTTTATTCCAACTACCGCCTTCCTCTCCTCCCTAGCCACGTATCGGTCGTAATGCTCACATTGCGGTTGATTCGTGGCAGGGGAGGAGGACGCCCCCCCCCCTTCTTTCATCCTCCCTCCGCTGCCGCCCTGACGCAACCCCCCCCTCTCTCCGGCCTTATAGACCGGCCGCCTAGCTGCTCCCAGCCACTCGCCTCTCCTCACTCTCCTGGAGCACTCACTTTTTCTCCACCCACCCACCCATACTCTATCACTCTATCACCTCTAGATATGGTGGAGGGCTCTTCGGGGTCCCTCCCCCACGATCGACATTGACCTTAGGTCCTTGATGACTCTCACTTGTTACCGCATTGTACCTCATATATGTATTCTTCCATTATCCTGATTGCCTTGACTGTTCATTATCCTCATTGCTTCTAATTAATTACCTGAAATTGTCTTATGTTCTCATATTGTCTGCACTTGACCTTCTATGAATAAAGTGTTTTATTCCAACTACCTCCTTCCTCTCCTCCCTAGCCACGTATCGTAGGTGGTATCCGCCGAAGATTTTTCTTGGTAGGTGTACTGCTGACATTTTGGCCACGAAGATGATGATGGTGGTGAAGGGGTTTTGTTTCAGTTTCAACTCGGGCACTAGAGACGGGTGGGGTGGAGATGCTTGGGGTGACAGGGACCACAGGGGTACCCCGGAGTGCAGCAGCAATGACTGTCGTAGAGATTATTTTTTTCTCATCGCGTTCCTCCTCCTCTTCCTCCTCCTCCTCCTCCTCATCTGACAACGCGTCTGTGTCGGTGTTATCTATGTGCTGTCCATCATCCTCCATTTCAACTTCTTCTGTTTCCAATGCAAGTGACTTAATTTCATCCCAATGCTTATTTCAAATGTTGGCGATTTTTCTGGTAATTTGCCACCTACCGCCAATTCTAGAAGATTTTCCACTGTGGCTGTGTGTCTATTTTGTTGGTTGTTAAAATTTCGTTGTCAGTAGTAATAGTCTAGGACATATTTAATGTATAGGACCTTATGGGGCGGGAAGTTAGAAAATTTCAGCAAATCAGCGTCGAGTATTTGGTCACATGACCGTCCAGGGTGGGTCGTCGGGTGGGAGGGTGTTTTCTCTCAGCCAATAGGAAGGCTGCATTTGTTTAATTTATGTATCTAGGTCATGCCTATGCCCAAATAAGGCTCGAAGAAACTAGGTCAAGTGTGAGGGGGTGACCTAGAAAATTTCGTCCCAAGTGCCATTCTCCCCTTAATGCTTGGGTCTATGGCTGCGGTACCCCTGGTTGGCGACACTATAAGGCGTTTTGGCTCGTTTTTCCCGAAAATCTTGGCTCCGAATGTGTGTGTGTGTGTGTGTGTGTGTGTGCACCCCCACAAAAGGGGGCGTGGCCTATTTTGGTTTCAGCCGATGAGTGTTGAGTATTCGGATGATTGACAGATACGAACGTTGATTTTTGGATGTCCATTTCGTCTGGTTTTGTAAACATTGGCACATGCTTTTGGGGGGTTAGTGGGGGTAATGTGAACGTTGGCACATGCTTTTGGGGGGTTAGTGGGGGGTTTGTAGACATTGGCCACGTGCGTTTTGTGAATTTTGAATTTTGGCGGGCAATTTAAGTTGAATGCCATGTGCTTTTGGGGTGGTTGATGTGTGGTTTGTAAACAAAGGTTGCCATTTTTGTAAACATTGCCACGTGTTTCGGTGGTTATAGCGGTGGTTTTATAAACATCGACCATAATGCCAAACTGAAACTGAAACCGGAAATGTATACCATCCGGTGTTGATTTGTAATTTAGTTATATTTGGTGCTGATCTAATCTAATCGATTGCTGATGTCATTTAGACTTTAAAAGAAAGAACACAAGAAGACAGACAGAATTACACAATATTGTTTTTTTATTCAAATGACAATGACAAGTTTTTAAATATAATAGTCATCAGAATCAGAGGATTCAGCTTTTTGTTGCAATACAATTTAATTCACACATAGTAGGTAATTTTTTACGCTTGGCAATTGTACTTGCAGCAGTGGTTACATATGCAGAAGAAGTTGCCATATTTGTTACCAATGTAGATATATTAGTCAATTGTTGTACGATATCAGCATTCATTTCTTTTGAAAAGCAACGTAATTCACGATCATAGAAATCTGCTTTGTATAATTCGATTGGAACCATAATGTTTTTGGTTTGTTTAGACCAATTCTGAAATATTTTGACATTAGTTTCAGAATCAGAGTCTAAATCAGTTTGATCAAAATGCACAATCGACTTCTTCTTTTTTTCTTGTTTCTTCATTGCGGCAACTTCTTTTGAATTCGGTTGTCGTATTTTTTCAGCAGATAACCCGAGTAAAATGGTGTCGGGTTTATTCCACCACATAATTCACAGTTTTTCAAGTCTTTTTCATATTGTGTAATTGCTTTCGTTTCAACATATATTTAGGTTTTTGCTGTCAGTAATGCATTTTTGTGCAATGCTAATACTTGCGATAGTTGATCAGGTTGTGTATTACTATCAAGTCGTTTAATAGCGGCTTTTGAGTCATTTTGCATACAGTTTGTTTTGGATTGCCTGTCTGACATGTTTCTCGAATAAAGTGTATACAGTGAGCTCCACAAGTTGAAGTCGTTATGTGTTGTAATTGTTTTTTGTTATACAACCATTTGTATTTTGATTGTTGTAAAAAAGCATTGAAATGTTTATGAGCTTTTAAAGGTGGTAAGCCATAAGGATCAAAGTAATAGACTCGTTTAATACAGGTAACGTAAAATGCAATCCAATGTGTTCCGGGTTTTTTGGCTAAATCAGTATTAGCGATGAAACAAGTGTTTGCCTTGAGATTTAGAGGTATGCAGTCCTCAGGAAAGACACCCAGGAACTTGTTTTGCAATAGGGTGTTTGGTTCAAAAGACTTGCGATGGTTGACGCGTTCATTTAGCTCAAGTGATAATCTGTGACGGGTTGCCTGTCTTGAGTTAGGTAGAGGGTGTTGTCATAAACCAGGTAGTTGACCAGACTTGTTGAAGCGGTTAATCGATTATTGAAAGTGATTTCTTCACGTAGTTGACCATTCTTAAGTAAGTTTGTTCGACACATATTGTTCGATCTGTCCGGAGTTAGATCAAATACGAATAGTGCGTAACCTTCAACAAATGCTTTATAAGAAATACCGCAGTTTCCATCGCAATTAACTTGACCCAAGTTTCTGTAAAGGGCATCAAATTCACGAGCGTACATATTTCGTTGGAAATCTGGTTTAAGCGCATCTGATGGAAATTTTTGTTCGTTCATGATTAATTGAAGACTTGTGATAGACTTGTTTTCAAAATTGAAAGGATTTTTGGTGGCTTTGCCAATAAATGCGTCATTGTCCACAAACGCGATAACGGTTTGTGTTGGAAGTTGCCCACTATTTGATAAAACGTATGTTTCATTGTGATTTCCGGTAGGGATAACATGGCTGATAGTTTCTGTGCGTTGCATTGGATACACAAATGGTTTTGAGCCAATTGAGAGCCATTTATTATCAAAAATGAATCAATATATTTATTTAATAAATGCCCCCCCCCCTCTCATATTGTTCCGTTGGCTCTCTCTCCATTAGGTTCACGTATCCTGACCGACACTATCAAAATGATCAAACCCACCACCTGGTGCGCTGTTATCTTGATAACACAGTACAGGCTGAGTAAGCCGTCTTAGTTATAGGGTCTATGCCAAGCTAAGAAAATAGTTGAGCAACTCATTCATGATCAAATAAAAACATTTTTTGAAGCAACAAACTACCTAGCAGATGAACAAAATGGCTTCAGGAAAGGCAGGTCACAACCAAAGCACTCTCAACACTCCTTGATGTGCTTCTCAGCGCGATGGATTCTGGCAAACTTACCATAGCAGTATATATTGATTTTTAAAAAGCATTTGACACTATAGATCATAAAATCCTGTTGCAGAAGGTTGTCAAGAGTGGGTTGGGTTAAAAAAACGGTAGCCTTTCTGACAAACTATATTTCCAATCGAAAGCAAAGTACCAACCTAAATGGCATTGAGTCAACCTTAAGACAAGTAAAAACTGGAGTACCACAGGTATCAACACTGGGATCTATTCCTTCTGTTCATAAACGACTTACCCCAAGCACTGAGGCAAACAAAATGCATTTAATTTGCTGATGACACAGTCCAACTTGTATCAAACAGTAACTTAGCAAAAGCAGCAGAATTGACCAATGAAAATTTGCCTAGAATAAATATATGGTGCAAAGAAAACAAATTAACTCTCAATATAATCAAAACTGAATATGTTATCTATGGCACCAAGAACAAGAAGGACAAAGCCCCAGAAGTCCAAATAAAGATTGGGAATGAAACGCTAAGGGAGGTAGAGACCTACAAATATTTGGGAACTGAACTGGATGGAACTCTAAATGGGAATAAACAACTAAGTAGATTAAATCAGTCACTTGCAAGGAAACTGAACACCTTCAGAAAAATCAGGGGTTTTATAAGTGAAAAAACAGCTCTTCTTATGTACAAAACAATGATCCTCCCAATAATTGATTATAATGACCTAATATATGAACTACTCACAAAACAGCAACAAGCAAAGCTTCAAACAGTACAAAATAGGGCACTCAGGAAAGTTTACAAAGGCCAAAATCTACACACAGAAGAACTACATGCTAACGCTGGAATGGAAAAACTAGACACAAGGCGCAAAAGGCATCTCTTGGGACTCATGTACAATAGAGCCCAAGACACAATATACACCGACACAAGTATTCACAATACTAGGGCAGCAGATGGCAACCTCTTGAAAATTCCCTACCCAAGGACTAACAAACTCAAAAGAGCACCTATTTATCAGGGAAGCCAACTCTGGAACAAACTCTCTGCCAAAACCAGGAATGCAACAACCTACCTGCAATTTAAATCTAGATTAAAGGTTGAGTACCCAACATAGACATACATTAAAGTGGCCAGATATCCGCCGCGTGGAAAACAAACGAACTCGGAAATAGTTCAGATGTGTGCCACATGGGTGGTGCATGCTTAGTACTGAACTTTTCCACTTGGTGGTGTACAGGAGAGTGACCTAGTTAGTAGTTGGGGGTTATAAGCGAGTTCAGCATCTCGGGCGCGCGGTGGTTGATGGGAAGTCATCGGGATAAACAAACCCACGTGCTGGACTCAGCCTGGTGGTACGCGCAGTGCATAACGTATTTTATTCAAAATTAATAGAAATGCAGACCCCTAACCATATCAATTTTATTTAATCTATTCGTTAAATATGTTTTCTATATGTGTTCCAAGCGGTTTGTCTCTAGGTGGTGTGGCTTGGGAGATATTTCACTTTGTCTGTAAGAAGTTTGCTCACGGCCATTGACAATGCACTGAGTTTGCCGGTACGCACAGTACAAAACGTTTATTTTATTCAAAATTAATAGAAATCCAGAACCCTAACCTTATCAATTTAATATAATATTCTTGGTAAACATGTTTTCTATATGTGTACCGATCGATTTGTTTCTAGGTTGTATGGTCTTAGAGATATTTCACTTTTTCTGTAAGAAGATTGCTCGCTGCCATTGAGTTTGCTGGTACGCGCAGTGCGAAACGTTAGTTTTATTCAAAATTAATAGAAATCCAGAACCCTAACCTTATCAATTTAATATAATCTTCTTGGTAAACATGTTTTCTAAATGTGGATCAAGCGATCTTTTTCTATGTGGTGTGGTTTTAGAGATATTTCACTTTTTCTGTAAGAAGATTGCTCAAGGCCATACGTGCAGTGCAAAATGTGGCTTTGTTTATCCCGACAGCGACGACCGGTAGTCGGACCCGCACATGCGTACAGACAATGCTGAACTCGCTTATACTGAGGTATTTTCAATCTTCTTTAGAGAAGTGCAATGAGGAAATATATTTGTGTAATGTGAAATATATGTTAGTACAATTACATTGCATAGTTCAATGAGAAACAGATATAGATGAAAAACGTATTTTTTATGTTGAATATAAAAAAAAGTTCTGCTGTGGATGGGGTTTGAACCCACACAACCAAACAACTTCTGATCACAAGTCCTACACTCTAACCACTAGGCCACAGAGACCACACATAATTACTAATCTCAGTTCAGGATATTTGTGTATAGGACATCACATATAAAACGTGTGTGTGTATGTGTTTGTTTTGTTTGTTGTTGTTTTACGTGCTAGCAACATCTAAGGTCATATCAGGACCGCTACCGACTTGTGACAGTGCGCACTCATGGCAACTTTATCGTGCTGCCCCACTGGAATACCAGGCCACCATACATACATACATACATACATACGTACGTACGTACGTACGTACGTACGTACGTACGTACGTACGTACGTACTTACATACATACATACATACATACATACTTACATACATACATACATACATACATACATACATACATACATACATACATACATACATACATACATACATACATACATACATACATACATACATACATACATACATACATACATACATACATACATACATACATACATACATACATACATACATACCTTTTATATGTGACGTCCTATACACAAATAGCCTGAAGTGAGACTACTAATTATGTGTGGTCTCTGTGGCCTAGTGGTTAGAGTGTTGGACTTGTAATCTGAAGTTGTTTGGTGATGTGGGTTCAAACCCCATCCACAGTAGAACCTTTTTTACATTCATCAACAACAAAATGTTTTTCATCTATATCTGTTTCTCATTGAATTATGCAATGTAATTGTACTAACATATATTTTACATTACACAAATATATTTCCTGATTAAACTACTCTAAAGAAGATTGAAAATACCCCAGTTTTACTCTCCCTTATCTCTACTCACCCAGCCATTTTTAAAACAACAGCTGCCAGCTATTCCCAGCCTCATAACTGACCCACTTGTGGTGGTGAAGTGGGTCCCCTACTCTCCCCACACATACTTGGTTCATTTAAACATAAAAACTAAACAAAGTTGTGCTTGGAGAGCATTTGTCGGAGTACGGGCAGTGTCCCAGCGAGCTATAGCTGGTCCCTTTAATAAACCTACCTGGATAGACCACAAACGTTGAGAACTGAAATAAATACATAGTCCCAAACCACTCCCTTCCGTCTCCCTCTCTGAAATCCCCCCCTGGCAAAAAGAGTAAAAGAAATAACAACTACCAAAGTATACCCACCAGCCTATAACACCTGACTAAACCAATAAAACATATACTACTGACAAAGCTATAGTTGAACCAAAACAATTTAAATGAGTCATGCAACCATTATTTGCATAATCCAAAATCCACGACTACCTGTATCAGCAAGTCATGCCCGTTATATTAATGTCTCCTCACAGGTATGATCATCGAATCACTGATATAGTCTAAAGGTAAATGGCTATTCTCCAGTCTACATGTGCAAAATAAGATCCCCACTATATCTGTAATGCCTCATTTTAACCTACTACTGTCTATATTGTTCATACCATCGCATCGTCTCATCCATAAATAGTTCATATGCACTATAATTGTTAAGGCCGGAAGACCATCGCCTCGGTGCTGAAAAAAGATGTTATTCAACTGGAATACAAATTTGAAAAAAAAAGAAAGAAAAAAAAGAAAAAAGAGCTAAGACCCACGCGGATGGGCTCAGACGGCACCTGGCGGACAGTATGGGTACTGGAACCCACACAGTCCATGTGGCGCTACCTGTTAAGAACGTAACGGAACTAGACTACTCCTTTCTCCCTCGTCCTGGGTTTGGTGGGATCACCATTTTGTGATTTGATTTACCTCGTTGTTTCAGTATGAACGCTCCACCCACCTTCGAATCATTTTTGTTATATGATGGTGAAAAGAAGTAAGTGTACCTATATATGTAACTACTACATTTATATATCTATATATTGTTTGTATCTCCGGGTAGGAGGTTATCCACTGTCGTAGACGTAGTCGTTCACTCGTTGTGGCGATTTTGTCAGATAATAAGATATTAATCAATAGTAAGAATAGTAAGACTTAGTGATATTGAGACGATATTATTATTATGATTATTGATAGGTATTTTAATTATAGAGGCGGGATTAACGTGAAGGATACACTTTATATTTTTTAATAATTCTGTTGTTATAACTAAAGACCCTTATTATCGCCCAATAAGCGAGTTCAGCATCTCGGGCGCGCGGTGGTTGATGGGAAGTCATCGGGATAAACAAACCCACGTGCATGACTAGGCGTATTGAGTTTGCCGGTGACACCTGTCCGCGCAGTGCGAAACGTTAGTTTTATTCAAAATTAATAGAAATCCAGAACCGTAACCTCATCAATTTAATATAATCTTGGTAAACATGTTTTCTATATGTGTACCAAGGCTTCCAAGCGATTTGTTTCTAGGCGGTATGGTTTTAGAGATATTTCACCTTTTCTGTCAGAAGATTGCTCAAGGCCATTGAGTTTGCTGGTACTCGGAGTGCGAAACGTTAGTTTTATTAAATATTTATAGAAATCCAGAACCCTAACCGTATCAATTTAATATGATCTTCTTGGTAAACATGTTTTCTATATGTGTACCAAGCGATTTGTTTCTAGGTGGTTTGGTTTTAGAGATATTTCACTTTTTATGTAAGAAGATTGCTCAATGCCATACGTGCAGTGCAAAACGTGGCTTTGTTTATCCCGACAGCGATGCCCGGAAGTCGGACCCGCACATGCGCGCGGACAATGCTGAACTCGCTTATTCAGCCATGACGTTTCTAGTATTAGTAACATAAAAGATTCACCCGGTACTTGTAGTACTGCGAGTACGGGGTGAATACTTTATCTAGTAACATGACTGCTACAATATACCTATTTCATATGACGTCAGCACAGGTATCTACGTCAGTGCGCGCGGCTTTTGGATGCAGGACAACACTCTGTCACAATGCAAACTCAATGGCTATGCCTATGAGCAATCTTCATACAAAAAAAGTGAAATATCTCTAAAGCCACACCACCCGTTTGTAACACTTTGGGCGTAATCGATTAATCAACTCGGGTCACCCGAGCCACTTTTTGGCGCATGCGCACATCCTACGGACTCGGGTTAAATAAACGAATACGCTCGGGGTGGACAAAATGGTGGCTTAATCTAAAACTTAATTCATAGAAAAAGACCAGTCTGGGAAATAGATTTATAATTTATTTACATCAGCAGAATATTTTTCTCAAAGAACTACACACACACATTATTTATTAACACTTAATGGTTCCGGGTTCAAACCAACCGAATACCTCTAACACTCAGCCAAATTGCATAGCGAGTGTTAGAGGTGCAGTACTAAATACATTTTTGGGGACATAATTATATATTGCTGATGAACGCCATCTTACTATTTCTCGCACATCAGCGATGGATGCCCCCGCTTCCACGCATGTCTGGGCCGCTCCTCTTCTCAGACTATGCAGCGTGACAGCCTGAGGGTTGGGGTGTCCGTTTTTCCCAAGTGCAAGTCTTATTGCTGCTAGCAGGATCGGACCGGTCAGGGGAGTGCCGGAGGGAAGCAGGAATGCAGGACCTTCAGGTGTGACTTGCGCCGACATAGAATATTTGTGCCAAGCTTTAAGTGAACAAACAGCAAGTTGAACCAGGAATAGCCGTTACCTTCACGACATAAGGGTCTGCCACTCCGCGAGAAGTTTTGGTTGTTCGAACCCGGACCAGAAGAGTGTGTTTACTCTCTCGTACATCCCCCCCCCCAAATCAAGGTGTGGCCTGGATCATCATCTCGACCGGAAAACAACAAATTACATTGCCTTGATAATGTGAAGAAACCTATTAAGGTTGCAGCAGTTAATACATTTGCTATACTACCAGCAGATTTAAAGTAGCGAACTATGTTTAAGATATCACCTACAGTCAATGGTAGTGCTTGAACTGGAATATGATTTGATAAATACATGCACAGAACCACCACATGTAGACACCCAGGTCTTTGCTCCACTGACATAATTATTGACAGCTCCTAGTGACTTTAATTGATTATATAATTCTGCTACATATGTCATGACATCATATATCTGTGGCTTAGTAGGATTAAAATGTTGTCTTACACTGTACTTCAGGTATGCCCTGACTTGATACATTTTATTTCTCCAGGTTCCTACAGCCAGCCCTGCTTTAAACAGCTCTAGTATTTGTTGATGGTGACCAGCGGGTAGATCTGGGAAGATAGAACCAAATATAACTATCTTCCCAGATGTACAGACTAATATCAAAGACAGTTATTTCATTGAGTTACCCTAATCCGACTAAGATTAAGTTCAGCACACAGTGAGTCAGCCGTCATCAACGCTTTATAATCAAAAGATTTCCTACTCAGAGCATCCGTGAGGACAAGGTCTTTTCCTGCTTTATGACGGACTTGGACATTGCAGCTGTTGTTGGCTGCAAAGCGCCATATTTCTCACACACAAGCGCCTAATACAGGGTCCCTTCCCTACCTGCACCTGTGGAAAGCACTTGTTGGGACGCGATATTATTGGTATTTATGATTATATTATAATTCCGACTATTTCCAAGACAAAGGTTTTGAAGTGCCACAATTAGGTTTAACGCCTCTAATTGTGCTATGTTAAATTTCCAATTCAGAACATTATCAGAATAAATTTAAGAAAAATAACCTAATTCAGAGAATGCCCCCGCACCCTTTAAGGAGGAGTCACATTCTATAATCCATTCACACCTTGGCTCCTGTTTCAAGAGAACAACCCTATTTGTATTTTGAGAATACCGTAGGAACCAAGAAATATCCCTAATTAACTCTATACTAACCCTACTCCTAGATTTATACAGAGTTCCCCTAAGCACATCTAATATTCTATTCATAAAACGGCGTGCAGGCTCCACACATTTTGCCACAAACTGAAGTCTTCCTATCAATCTTTGCAAATCTTTTCTGCTTACTAATTTACCTTCCTTCCATATTCTACATTCGTCTAATATTTCTTGCAATTTTAAATCTGGAATCTCGCATCAACTGAGTATTACTATTATAGCCTAACCAGTCTAAATCCACTGTCGAGTGAACACATTTCTTTATCGATAAATCCAAACCTAATTTATTCGTAATATTCATTATTTCATGGTATGCCTGCAATTTGCTACTCGCTACCCCCACAAAACAAAGTCATCAAGGTAACATAGTGCAAAGTAGCCCTTTTTCCTTATCAAATGCACCACCACGTTTGTGGTCCTCGCACAAGCTAACGAAGATGTTCTACATCCAAACGGTGGTGCAATATCAAAGTAAAAGAGCCCATAAACATTTATGCCGAACAGGGGAACTGACAGGGGAAATGTTCTCAGCTGTCTATAGGCCCTAGCGAGATCTATTGACCATAAAAAAACACCCTGTACCTAACCTTGATAATTCATTAGCTAAATCCATAATATTTGGAAGTGTATAACTAATCTCTCTACCCTGATAGAAGCCTTTCCTAATCCCCGAATTAACACTTGCTCCTTTGGGATAATTTAGGTCTACTATTATTCTTCTTTCCAATGAATTTTTCTTAGCCCTTGTCATTATAGGGCTTGTTTGCACCCAAGGTGTGAACGGTACCCCCTTAAAGGGGCCAAGCAGTGCATTATGGTCTAATTCAGTTTTAATGTACTTAGTCACCCATACAAAATTACTTGGATCCTCTTTATGGTTTGTTAAAGATGGGGTTGGTGGTAATGCCTTTGTATAGTCCGCAGGCCAACCGTATTCAAGATGACTAATAACATCAATATCATCATAGTCGTGAAGTAACAGCTTCCACATAGCTATGTTCAGACCTGATGGCACCGGAATTTTGGCATCCAAGTAATTTGGCAAACCTGACTCTCTAACTTCTTTTATAAATATTAAGGTAATTTTCCGATATCACATTGCCTGTAGCAACAGTAGGCCAGAATGCTAGCAAACTTGATCTGAATTGAATAGGAGAGACAGAAGCAGCACTAGGATCTATGAGTTGACAGTTAGTAAGACTATCAGATCGAGCAGGTGTAGGACACGATAACGGGGTTATGGAAACCCGAGACACAGTGGTAGATGTACCACGATTGATGTTCATGCAGCATGAAAGTGATGGCAAGTTGGGATGATTACTACAGTAATCTATGACGTCATCGTGAAGTTGCAGTTGACAACTGTTTCGATGATTATGTGCAGGTAGGAATTAAAGGTCAAGTGCACCTTCATTTACGAACGCATCTGTTATTCTGTCACCAAGGTGACGACCGTTAATGTTAGTATATTTCAAGCTGGGAATAGCCCCCTGATCCCTTCTAAAAGTGATTCTCCTCGATTCACCTTGCCTTCCAATATTGATAATTGAAACACTACCTCTGAGCCAATTATCGGTGCCAAAAAATTTAGAATCGTTACACAAAACCTCATGACTCGCTGCCGTTGAATCGCCACACAATTTGGAATCGGTACACAAAACTGTCAGACTTTTTGAAAATCGAACGACCTCGTCACTAACTACTATACTACACCCATCCTGACCATCTACATCATCATATTCAATAGATTTACTAACCTATTTTCCCAGCTTGATACTACCACAGTCACCACCTTGCGAAGAAAGACCGTTGATTCCATTGCCAACGAACGACAGATGAATGTCACTAGTAGAGTCGACCAGTCCCTCGGAGCATGCATATGAAAACAAGTCACAATTAGACACATTTTTCTACAAGTGCGCCCCTAGTGGGCCATTTATGGAAAATCTTGCTTCTTTCCTTTGGATGAACTCTCGCTACTTTTGGTACCAGAATCATTCTGAAGCGAGCTCCTTTCAAGCGCTCTCTTCTTATTATTGCAATGTACCTCACGATGAGGATTAGCCTTACAATATTTGTAATTCACCATGTACACAAATGACATCTTCTGTCCTTGTCTGTACCATGCGATCCTGTATAATCACATGATTTACCCCAATTCCACGAATAACACGGCTTGCCATCAACATCAGCATTATAATCTACTATAATGAGATGATATATGAAAACCATGCTTAAAAGAATTTTTATAAGACGAGAGGCTATCACCAACTGCCATTACATCACGCATTATGTCATCCTTAATGGCATAACGGTCACTCCACCCTTTAGGTAAACGACCATCATTCACCATAGTAAAAATCCTCTCTGACCAAGTCAGATAAGTTTTCCACTCGCAATCTGCAGCCATTAACATCAAATCTTCCTCATGCTCACAGATATAATTACGCCAACCGGACGGTAGATGAGGATCTTACGCATACGCTGAAGTGCCACGAAATACTCATACCACTGCACCTCCCCAGTACTAACTTTCCCTTTCTTTTCCCGCGTGATTACATACAAGCGTGGCATAAATTGATCCCTACCTTTATGCTTTTTCAACGACACTCCAACCGAAGACAGTAATTTGGCTATCATCATCCTGCGTTCCGACTTATCCCTAGACCTCCTATGACATCTCTTGCATCGTTTCCTCTCAGAATTGGAATCCGTTGATAACGCTGACTCCGAACGATGTCGCTTCGACCTCCTGACAGCCGCATCACTCCTCCCGTCCCAATCCGGTTGATGTCGATGCCTCGGCCGTTTCCGTCCCCGCCTTGGCAAACTTTCCGATGAAGTCAACCGATTCTTCCTTCCAACACCAGATGGTGACAATGCTGTTTCATCTAGACTCGACGTTGTAGCATCCATGATGTCACAAGTGAGTTTAAGAGAACTCACTTTTCCACTCACGATCTTTGATGCAATCTGATCTAACCGATCTATCAAAACTTTTGAAATTGAAGCAAATTTCCCATCCACCACTGCATTGACCGACGACATAGAAGGGAGTGGCGATTCCAGCCCGGCCGCCACTGCCACTCTAGGAGAATTGCAGCGCAACTGCGACGCATATCTATCAGGCTTCAAACACTATCTGGACTTCAACACTGGATTACAAGGAAATCTGCTAGGAGGTGTACACTGTCCGACTGTCAGAAGCAAAGTGAGTTAACTATGCTGATGGTTTAAAGATGTTCTATAGCTTGCCTTGGATATGGTTTTGAAATTTGATATAATTGCTTAGAGACGTAAAGGCTACCTTACTTAGCAACCCAATGCCAATCCTAGGATCATTGGCTTGATATTAGTGATTAGGGATACGCATTTGAAATTGTTTACCTTACTTAGCAACCCAATGCAGATTCAATTATCAGTGGATCAGTCTTTATGTTATGAATTACCCATGTTAATAACATGCACAATTCTTTTCACTAACCGATATAACGGAACAATTTTCTCATTCTATTTAAGTCTATTGTTAGGCCAATTTTGGACTACTGTCCACAAATTTGGAGCCCAATTTTTCGGAAAGATATTCTGGAGATCGAAAAGGTTCAGAGAGGGTGCAACGAAATTAGTTGCAGTTATAAAGGACTTACCCTATGAATTGAAAAGGGAATTGAAACTTCCTACCCTTTCCTACAGAAGGAAAAGAAGTGACCTAATTGACATAGGTATTGAAAATTATGAAAGGTTTTGATAAAATAGATATGAATCAATTTTTCACCTTGAATAAAAGAGAAGGCAGTCTGGGCCATACTCTCAAACTAGTAAAACCCAGAGCCATTTCAAAGTTAAGGCAACACAGTTTCTCAAACAGGATCATATATATATGGAACAGTCTCCCACAAAATGTTATTGATGCCAAGTCAATGAATTCATTCAAGAACAGATTAGACAAAGCATGGGCTGATGATCCAGAAAATTTTACTTCTTATTCACCACATGCTACTAATTATTCCTTGTGTTGCTTATTTACTTGCACTCAAGCAAAAATGAGAGACAAATAAGTGTTCACACTTCCTGTCTACCATTTGCTATATCGCTATAAGTACAGCAAAATAGGATTTAAAGTATGTTATGATTGTAGAAGCTGACAATCTGGGTTATTTTAAAAAAAGCATTAAAGCAACGCATAGTACTTTTACTTGTAGCTGTTATCCTACAGGTACCAGCACAGATGTGACGTCATCGCTCCTAGCAAACCCCAGCCAAGAGGTGGGTTACTGGGGTCGGGTCTTTTTGCACACAGCACATGTATTTCTCGACTCCACTTGCTGTGTTCGATTTGACATTCTGATGACTCGGGTGACCCGAGTGGCCCGGGTCGTGTTAATCGATTACGGCCATATAGAAAACATATTCAATGAATGGATTATATAAAATTTATACGGTTAGGGTTCTGCATTTCTATTAATTTTGAATAAAATAGACGTTTTGCAACCCGCCTGGAACACATATAGAAAACATATTCAATGAATAGATTATATTAAATTTATACGGTTAGGCTTTGCATTTCTATTAATTTTGAATAAAACTAACGTTTTGCACTGCGCGTACTGGCAACCTCAATGCATTGTCAATGGCCATGAGCAATCTTCATACAGAAAAAGTGAAATATCTCTAAAACCACACGATCTAGAAACAAACCGATTGGAACACATATAGAAAACATATTCAACAAACTTATATGAATAGATTAAAGGGTTCTTTAATTCGAGTAAATATGATTAGTCGTTCCAAAGTTATCTATGATTTAGTTTTCTTAGAAATCAACATTTCGTCCTATTGGTTATAGCTATTAAGTTGTGACCCATTTGTCTTCCAGGATAGGTACATTTCTTTGTAGTTTCTTTATTAATGGTCAGATCCTGATCAAACTTCACACCAAGGTTCTTCTTCGTATGGCAAATCACCCCAGCTTATCAAAACTGATATAAAACAATTATATCACCAAAAAATGTGGGTTTCCATGTCAACCGTAAATTCAAACATTATTTACATACTATAATTTAAAACAACTAGTAAAAGACCAGACTTAATCCTGGAATTCACACATTACTTACAACATAATTCATAGATTCTTAAGAATCTCAGTAATACCACAACTTACAAGTAAGTCTGGAATAAAGCTCTAAAGATCACGCTTAATCCTGGGTGAAAATGGCAGGAAATCAGCACAAGCAGCTACCACCGCGGCCGATGCCGTGGCGATACCGCCGATGCACACACAAATTTAAAAGCACTGTAGTTCTGTCAATTCTTTATGGATTTTGGTCTAACAAAAACTGAAACCAGTGCAATTTAGTAGATTCACTACAATTTGAGTAGAGCGAAACCCCTGAATCTGCGTTCTTGTACGAGGTGAAAATGGCGGGAAATCAGCATGAGCAGCTACCACTGCCGCCGATGCACACACAAATTTAAAAGCACTGTAGTGTCTAACCAAATGGACAGGTATACACAATATAGGTATCAAATGAAAGATAACTAACTACATATTGAAGATTGTCAGACTACTAGGATGATTTTCGAATTTTTCTTATCTATTCTATGACTTTTTCAACAGTGGTTGACTTCAACAGCTTGTAAAACCATGAGAGGTATCCCCTAATGCACTAGAAACTGTCCCAGATGTAAACAAGGTTGTGTTTGGTCAATTCTGATGTCATCCTGTATGGCAAGTCATTTGCATAGGATTTGTGAATGGGTTTTAAAGAGCGCCTCTGAATATAGGCATATAGAAACCAGGTCACAGAGTTCAGCTGCAGTAGTGGAGACCGCTATACCACAGCGCCCCAAGTGGGATTTGATGTACCTAGCATAGAAGCGCGACCGAAAAACGTATTCCGACTCGGCCAATACAAGGAGGGTCAGAAATTAAACAGACCTCTCAAAGTTATATTCGACTCAGTCGAAACACAGGAGGCTGTTATGAGCAACTTGAACAAACTCAAGGATGCTCCCGATAAAGTAAATAACTTAGTAGTATGTTACGATCTCGACAAAGAAGATCGTAAAGCTGTTAATGAACATGTACAAGCTGCTAAGGAAAAAACTGGATATTATATACATGGTCCGGGGTACTCCCTGGAACATAAAAGAGTTAAAAATAAGGAAGCAAAGTCAGGCAAAATAGATCATAGAATAGACTATACAGTAAACAAAATAAAGACCTTAGAAGTTATGTACACCAACATAGATGTCTTAACTAGCACTAAAAAGTAATTACTGGAAGTTGAAATCAGTTCTGACATTATATGCGCCAATGAAGTATGTCCAAAAAATAGTTTATACAAGATCAGTAAATTATGCTTGGAAATAAATGGATATTATCTACTTACCAACTCATTAGAGAAAAGACCTGTATGATAATGTATGTTGCAAATCATTTGATAGCAACTCATTTCACACCAAAAACCGATTTTGATGAATCAACTTGGTGTGAAATTCTTACTGATGGAGTCGTAACCATTTTAGGATGTATTTACCATAGCCCATCTAGCAGTGAGCAAAACAATAATGCTCTTCTAGAATTAGTCAATGAGATAAAAGAAATGAAACATGATAACCTGGTTATCGTTGGGGATTTTAACTTAAAAGAAATTGACTGGGACACTGGCATCTTACATTGCCGTGATGACCATTATGCGCGGAATATTTGCGACCACCTACATGACTTTCCTGCACCAATTGCGGAGGCGGAATGGGTTAAATCGGTCTGTATCGAGCATAAATACATTTGGTATCATTCACATGTCATTTCAGGTCAATCATTCACAGGTTATTTCAGGTCAATTGGTCACTTTCGGATCACCCCCCCCCCCCC
This sequence comes from Branchipolynoe longqiensis, assembly GCA_030323885.1. Taxonomy (NCBI): domain Eukaryota; kingdom Metazoa; phylum Annelida; class Polychaeta; order Phyllodocida; family Polynoidae; genus Branchipolynoe; species Branchipolynoe longqiensis. Next base: position 58,039,726 of record CM059195.1, read on the forward strand.
ACCCCACCCCGAGTAATTTTTTGCAGTGTCCTTTTTTCTCATGGGCCAGGCTCGAACCCTCAACCCCGCCCTTGTAACTTATTTTAGGTGTGGGTGAAGAAAGTGTGGAGGCAGTCCGCGTCGATCGGGAGCAGTAGTAGAAGTGCGGAGTGGAGGGGTTTTGAGTTTGAATCTTGGGCGTGTGATCACGTTTTGGCGGGAAGGCTGCAGACATGTCTCTAAGGCTTGTGCGCTAGTTCGGGTTTTTTCCACAAGGTGGCTCCACCATAGTGTGCGCGGGGACAGCTTTAGTCCACAGGTTGTTGGCAGATGGCGCCAATGATGCTCAAGTTAGCCGAACGGCGAGGTGCCCGCGCCTCCGCCCGAAATTACCCATGTTACGAATAACATGCACAATTACGACGGCGGAGGCATAATGGGTTAAATCGGTCTTTATCGAGCATAACACATTTGGTATCATTCACATGTCATTTCAGGTCAATCATCCACAGGTTATTTCAGGTCAATTGGTCACTTTCGGATCACTCCCCCCCCCCACCCCCCCTCCCCCGGTGTCCTTTTTTCTCATGGGCCGGGCTCGAACCCTCAACCAAACAGGAGGCGAGGGTTCGAGGCCCGGTGCGGACATGGTCCCTAGGGACATATACGCGGACTGCCTTGGAGGTCCAAGACCCCAGCTCCATTATGTTGTGGATTGAATCCCCGGACGCCACGCAAGATTGGGCTCTCCCCCCCCCCCCCCCCACCCCTCCTCCTCAAGCTGTCGAGGGTGTAGGAGGCTGGATGGTCCACTCCCACTGGGTGCGAGAGCCATCCTGAGTGCTTCGGTGAGGGCCGCAGCCTGAAGTGGGGCTCCTCCGGGGAGGATGAAGGCGGAGCTGGATGGGTGTGGTCGGGCTTATGACGAGTATCTGATCCAGGCTGTCTTTGGGCAGCAGATGGAGCGGGGTTGGCAGGGACCAGGACCTTTTAGGCCTGGTCAGGCCTCCAGCGCGTCTCAGTCGTCCAGGCGGTTATGGAGAGGTTGCTTGGAGTGATGGCGATGTCTCCTGCTCGCAATGCATGGCCCAGGTCAGTGAGGGCCAGGCTCGCGAGCAGGTTCCCTTGTCGTAGGAGGGTGTGGTACCCTATTAAGAGGGCGGCGGTGAGGACCTGAGCGAACGGGCCAACCGTGGCAAGGAAACTGATGACCGAGCGGTGGTGGGCCGGGGTGATGGGTGGTGCCTGTATTGGGATGTGTGATGACATCCTCTGGACCCCTCGTTTCATCAGAGAGACCGAGTAGGAGTCGAAGGCTTGTGTGTTGCCACCCAGTAGCTGCACCCAGGTCTTTTCTCCGCTCAGGTATTTCATCGCCGCCCCCGGAGAAGCGAGTGATTCTTTAAGGTGAAGTAGGTATAAGGGCAGGTCGTACGGCGAGGGGCTCAGGGGGCCGGCTTGGTGGTGTCGGCAGAACTGGAGGTAGCGCTTCGCTTGTGCCGACTTGTTCCTCGATGTGCCCGCAGTGAGCCCTGCGAAGTAGACCTGCAGCAGTCATTCGTGTTGAGCGTCTGAGTAACCTGGGAAAAGAGGAGCAGTTTTAAGTTCGAGCTTCCCAGGATACTCAAAGTCCTGGAGTGAAAACATTATCAAATGGTACCTGAATTTTCGTTGGTGCTTTTTTGGGTTTGTCGTCAAATGACCTTTGATGAGGTGTGGCCATATCTCATTAAGAACGTACATGTATTCTGTCAGAGACCTGAGTGGGCGCGGCGTGTAGGGTCCGTCATCGCCCACCTCACCAAAACTGACGATATCAACTACATCGACAGCATCAACTTGATCAATTGCATCAACATCATCATTGCTTTCACAGCTTCTGCTTGTATTACTCGCTGTCTGTGTTGCTGATGTGTCTTCGTCACTGTAGTCCATGCTGGTGTTGACATCTTGTGTGCAGTCCTCGCCGCAGTTACCTATGTCATGGTGTCGTCACGTTTGTTGTTTTTATGGTTGGCGGCCATTGTTGTTGACATCACACTGTCGCCGCCACGGTTGTTGTCAGAGGGGCGGGGCCCGCCACCATAACCGGAGTGGTCAGGCCAGCCAAGGGCGTGACCAGGGGTGTCGTAATCCGGCTCCTCGTCTATATGGCGTCGCCCATGCGTGGAGCCAGTAGCTAAAAACCCTGGTTCGATTGGTTTTCAGCTGAGGCGGGCGATTGTGATCCTTTCCTCTCCATGAAGCGCTTCTTGTTTATGCACGCCTTCTCCTGGTGGGGATTTGTCCTATGATATTTGTTAGTGCACCATGCGCATATGTGTACTTTTTGGTCGGATTGCTAACCATGGGAAGCCGTGAAACCGCAGTCATTCCCCAAGTTCCAGAGGTGGCACGGCTTCCCATCGGCCTCCCCATTATAGCCGATCCTGCTATCCTGTTGGTGTGTCGATTGGCCACTGTAGTTGGTTGCCTGGTACGTTGATCGTTGGTTGTTGGTTGCACGCTTCTGGTTGAACGGATCCGCACGTGCACCGACTGTGCAGGCATCCCTTTGGACATCTTTTATCACGTATTGATCTGCCCATCCGTTCGGCAGGCGTCCGTCATCAATCATCGAGAAGACTCTCTGACCACAGACGTGTTGTGTACCAATCCCAGGTAGTGGCCATGGTTGCCATCTGGTGTAGGTGATCCAGTATGGGGTCTTTCCATGTGTGTGGGACAGCCGGGTCTTTTCCCATTCTAAACAACGCCTCAAAGTACTCGGGCATAGTAGCCTCATAAAGATGAGGAAGGAATGTAGCTTTACCTCATTTCCGGCCCAGTGCTGTTCCGGCTGCAAGTAGTATGTCATTGATCGCCTTAGTGTGTTCGTCTACTGCAATTGAGTCGGTGAATCCGACGGTTTGAAAGCGCGGAAGTGTCCCGCCACGCCTTCGCCGTCAGTGTAGGACTCTCAGAAGTGCATTCCATTACCGGTCATGGGCGGTGGATTCGGTGCTGTCGGGTGTGGCGTCCTCGTTTGTAAGGGTGCTGCCCGATTGATGGTGTTGTTGTTGTCCTAGCTGTAATCCGGCTGCACCTGACTGACGGTTGGGTAGCTGACAGTGTCGCACTCGCTGTCAACTACCTTCATGTCGTCCATGCCACTCACTACGATCCTCCGGTTTTGGTTGTTTGCCTCAAATGCATCCATCCAAGCCTCCATATTCGCCATCAGATCCGTACGGAGACTTTGCAATTGGTTCCCCATCAATGACTGTATGGCTTCCAGTATGCCGTCATTGAGGCCGGTGGGTGCTGTCGGTGTGTTTAGAGGCGGCGGTTCGGTCGTGACGGAGGCTGCCTCTGGTTTGTCATTATTTTCCTCCATTTGTTTTGTATGCTCAGCCTTTTTTTACTTCGGGCGTCCACGTTGTTTAGCAGTGTTACCCTGCTTTTGTTGAGTTGCATTGCGTGTTGATCTCCTCAGTGGCATTTTTGTGGCGTATCGTGGCATTACGTGAAGAAGTGTGGAAGCAGTCCGTGTAGATCAGATATTTGTGTTTGACACGGCCGTTAAGCTGAAACCATTGATGACAGCATGATGCCTTCCTCCTCTGATCCAACATACACAAGCGCCACACCGGCAATGTTGCTAGCTGTAAAATCAGCTTAATATCACCGTCAACAAGATAATGTAGGGAATGTCACCATCACTTGCGTGTAAAATTCAGGATTAAAATAGGCATGCCAGAAATATGTGTAGTGGTCTGTGTCACACACATATTTGTGTGTGACACAGCCGGTAAGCTAAAACACAAGCACCACACCGGCAATATTGCAAGCTGTAAAATCAGGTCAATGTCACCGTCAAAAAGACGTTGACAATGTCATCATCACTGCCGTGTAAAGTCCATAATTAAAATGGGCATGCCACAAATATGTATATATGTGTGTGACACGGCCGGTAAGCTAAAACCGTTGATGGCAGAATAATGGCTTCCTCCTCTGATACAACAGTCACGAGCACCACACCGCCAATGTCGCTAGATGTCAAATCAGCTCAATATCACCGTCAAGAAGATCATGTAGGCAATGTCACCATCACTTGCGTGTAAGGTTCAGAAATAAAATAGACATGCCAGAAATATGTATCTTTGTGTGTGACACTGCCTGTAGTTGAAACGCTGATGACAGCGTGATTCCTTCCTCCTCTGAGACAACTGTCACGAGCCACGTCGGCAATATCGTTAGCTATCAAATCGGCTCAATATCACGTCAACAGGATCATGTAGGCAATGTCAGCATCACATTCGTGTAAGGTTCATAATTAAAATAGTCATGCAGAAATATGTATCTTGTGTGTATGACACGGCCGTTAGTTGCAACCGTTGATGGCAGCAAGATGCCTTCCTCCTCTGCCACAACAGTCACGAGCGCCAGCCGGCAATGTCACTACCTGTCATTCAGCTCAATATCAGAGTAATGTTCAACGATACCCGTATGCAATTCCTGTTAAACTCCTTTATGGGTTAAGTGGCGTTACGTGGCGTGAAGAAAGTGTGGAGGCAGTCCGTGTCGATCGGGAGCAGTAGTAGAAGTGCGGAGTGGAGGGGGGTTTGAGTTCGAATCTTGGGCGCATGATCACGTTTTGGCGGGAAGGCTGCAGCCGGGTCTCTAAGGCTTGTGTGCTAGTTCAGGTTTTTTCCACGAGGTGGCTCCACCATAGCGTGCGCGGCGACAGCTTTAGTCTGTGGGTTGTTGGCAGATGGCGCCAATTATGCTCAAGTTAGCCGAACGGTAAGATACCCGCGCCTCCGCCCGAAATTACCGATGTTACGAATAACATGCACAATTTATTCAGGAACCAACCAGGTTCCTCGGAAACGAGACCCCAAATCCCTTGGACTGGGTCATTTCCAATAAGGATAATCTTATAGATAACATCATGATAGGTGCCCCGATCGGAAAGAGTGACCATGCTATCATATCCTTAAAAATTTATGTTGAAACAGAAAATGAGACCGTCCCACTAAAATACTCATTATAGAGGGGATTACATTGCCATGAGAAATGATATCATGCCCCAAGACTTGCTAAATAAATTTAAGGAAAAAAATGTGCAAGAGTGTTGGGACCTGTTTCAAAATGTGTAATCATGTGCTATCGAAAGGCACGTACCACTAAAAAAATTCACAACCCGGAAACAACCTCTTTGGAACTCCAGGAATATTACCACTGCCAGAAAATTGAAAAACAAAGCATGGAATGTCTACTTCAAGAATAAGATATTGGAAAATTGGGAAAAATACACTATCGCTAGGAATGCCGCAAATGACATTGTCAGTGGACACACTAAAGAGACGTTTGAGGACAAAATTGTCCAAGACATTAAAAATAATCCCAAAAATGTCTGGAGTTATGCTTCGCATAAATAAAAAAATGGCAATGGCATACCAGCTCTAGCCAATAGTGGCGACAAATTAATCGTAGACGATGAACGTAAAGCTGAACTACTCAATGACTTCTTCATCAGTGTATTTAGCAATGAAAATACAGATAATATCCCGCCAAATACATGACTCCTGATGGATGGCGTGCCATCTCGGAAAAGTTCATGGGGAGGTGGAACTTCCCCCACACATGCGGAACATTAGACAGGAAGCATATTGCCTGCCGGTGTCCCCCAAAGAGTGGATCCCTCTACTACAACTATAAGGGATTCTACTCCATAGTTCTCCTGGCGCTCGTTGATGCAGACTACAAGTTCATTTGGGCGGATGTCAGTGGAATGGTTTCGGCATCAGATGCGCAGGTTTTCAATGACTCTGAGCTGAAGGCGAAATCGAAGATGGTACTTTCGGTCTCTCTGCCAGCGAGCCTATCGTGAACAGCCAGGACGATGTACCCTACTTCCTGATCGGTGACGATACCTTCGCCCTACCCCTGACAATGATGAAGCCATACAGCCGGAGGGGTATGACTCATGAGAGACGCATTTTCAACTACAGGATTTCCCGATCTAGGAGAGTCGTGGAGAATGTGTTTGGCATCCTGGCAAACCGATTCCAGGTTCTGCTCACCACAATGCAGCACCTCCTCTCCACTGTGAAGCTGATCGTCACCACATGCCTGATCCTACACAACATGATTAGGATGCGATATCCCATGCTCCAGAATCAGCAGCTAGACCATGAAGAGAATGGCAACCACGTCATCCCCAGAGCATGGAGAGAGGGCCTAAGCCTGCCAGACCTAGCTGCTCATGTACCTAGCATGAACACTGGCTCCAGGGCAAGAAAAGAAGCAGTGGAATCTCCTCAAGGACTGGACCAACTCCCCAGCCGGTTCAGTTGAATGGCAGGACAATATGATCTAGTGATGTCTTTGTACTGTGATGTTATTGTCCGTGATCTCTGTCATTTGTGATATTTACTGTGATATTTGTATGTAAAAAAATGTGATAGTTCTATTGGTTTAAATAAAAGGTATCAATATCTGTTGTTGATACCGAACCAAGCTTAACATGTCAATTTTATTTTTCAGTGGGGAAGATTTAGGAGAATTGTTTTGTCTGGCCACAATTATATTTACACTGACAAATTTACATGTCAGTTTTTTTTTCTGGCCCCAATTATATACACTGACAAATTTACATGTCAGTTATTAATTTGGCTGGGGTATGTATCTTTAATTTTTTCTGGGCCTAATGATATACACTGACAAATTTATGTGTCAGTTATTAACTTGGGTGAGGAAGATTACTTTTACACTGGCAAATTTACATGTCACTTATTAATTTGGGTGGGGAAGGTTACTTTATGGGGAAGATTACTTACTTTTTAAGGACCAAATTTAACATGTCACTTATTTTAAAGGGGGCAGGGTTCTTATTTACAGTGATATGTCAGATTACTTTTTGTAAAGTAGGCTAACTGGGCAAAGGCCTAAATTATTTTAAGTTTCATTTAATTTATTTTTACCACATTGCATTTGGGGGATTTGTATAATAAGGATAAATAATGTTTACAAAGAAATAGACTCAGAGACCAAAATCTGGATTAAAATACATCTAGTTTTATTTGCACAAACATTTTATAAATAGTGCATAGAGGCACATAATAATTACAAAGAGCTCCTGCGCCTCAATGTTCATGTTGGAAATCCTCGACAGTCTGGACAGATTCAGCAAACTGTCCGTGGCTGTTGGAGTACTGGTGGACTGGTTCAGCACCGCTTATGCTGAAACCCAAGCCCGACAACGGAGCTGCTGGTTGGTTGTGGCGTTGCTGCAGGTGCTGCCGAAGGTGATGCTGCTGAAGGTGCTCGATGTGCTGTAGGTAGTGATGGTATCCCCACCAGTGGAGGAGGACCCATGGCCCGTGATGCAACCGGCTTCAGGGTCTCCAGCAGCTCCCCCGACACATCGACGCGCTGCTGGAGAGTTGTCAGCAGACTGCTGTCCTCCTTCGCCCTTCCTCGGGCCATGGCTGGGGGTCTGGGTCTGCTCGTCCAGCCCGATCTGCAGCTCAGCGCAGGCTGACTCTGCAGCCCCCAGATCGCCCTGAGCTGCGTCTATGGCGGCAAGCACCTGCAAGTCACAATAACAAAGCACCATAGGTAACATGAATACAAATTGATTAGCCAAAAAGAGGTAAAGAATACAAAAAAGCACATCATTGCAAATTATAATGCCATTAAAATATATACATAGATTTATCCAGAATAAAAGTCTTATAATGAATAAAATCCACATCATTGCAAGTTACAATGTCACTAAAATATATAGTACTTACAGTTCTGCAGGGCTCAGGCCGGTGCCTGACGACTGAACTCAGGAAGCCAAACTTGTCCATGATCCACTGCTCCCTCTCGGTGCTGCAGGGAGGCCCCTCACCGCTCTTCTTGTGCAATCTTGTGTTGCAGTTGCGTAGGGACTTGAACCAGCCCTGGAGATGCCACACAGTTTTGCCCATCCTTTCGCCCTGGTCCTCCCAAAGCTTCCCCTTTTTGTCCGTCCACCTGCAGTCACTCATCCTGACGTTACATATGACAGGGTTGTCGCACTTCCTCACCCTCCTCTTGTTTGGCCCCTGCTGCGTGTTTGATGAGGTGGAGACGAGGGGCGGGACCGAGAGGCGACGGAGACGTGGACTGCGTCTCCATCGTCTCATCGGGCTGGCTAGATCGCGATGTCCACTGAGGAGATCCCACAGGAGGAGATTGTGGTGGAGATGGTGATGTCTCCCCCCCCCCCCATCATGCTCTTCCTGCCGTGTCCCTGGCCAGACTGGCTGGGTGTTGATGAAGTCTTCTTCCCTGGCATGTTGGAAGTCTTGTGAAGAGAGAGCGAGACTGCAGCCTTATTTATACCCAAGGCACGGGTGGGTCAGGTGCCCCCCTCCACCCCTCCCCGCATGTTGGCATGCGTTACTTACTCACTCATTACGCCAAAGTCGCGTGTGCTGGGTGCATGCTGGCGCAACACCAAACTGCACTGGACTGTCATTGGACATGCATCGCTCATGCGCTGGCACTCCGCTGTCATATGTTATGAAACACGTTTAACGGTCGCTAGCGGAAAGTTGGGAGCATGTTATGCCAACGCTAGGTAAACGCCGTATGTGCGAGAGGCATGTTAGCCACAGATTGTGCCAAACCTTTTTTTTTTGTTTTCTCATGCGTTGACATACGTTACCACTACGTCGCACCAACTCTACACTTACGTCCACTACATTGTGCTGATATCCAACTTTTTCTCATGCGTCGAAAAGTTTGATGCATCTCAACATAAAAAAAGTGATTTTACACATTGGTGGCGCGGTTGCGAGATGCGTCGTAATCTGACAGGGCCTTAAATTAAGAATTTATCAGCTCAGTTCATTTCCCCAGCATGTCGACATTTTTCGCCAGTTTTTCTAATGGGCTGAATCCTTTATCTACATATTTACCGGCTACTTTTGAGGTGGAAAATATACTAAAACATATACTTTAATGCCATTTAAAAGTGAAATCGGCGGCGTTTTATCGCCGCCATCTTGTCTTTTTGCATTCTCTCTCATTTGACCAACTCTGCGCCGATATATGTAGGCATTTGGTTCTGGAACGAGAGTTTCTACTTCCTGTTCCATACTAAACCTATTTTCGCCAGTATTTATGTTATTTATGGTTCATCCCTGTACTGTAAGTATGGGGTGAATCTTTACTGTAAGTATGGGGTGAATCTTTACTGTAAGTATGGGGTGAATCTTTACTGTAAGTATGGGGTGACTCTTTTATCTAGACTGCTACATCCTCTTAGAAGTTAGATACTGGTTGATAAATTCTCTACAGCCTGTTAACAACAACAAAAATTCCTGCAGCATTTTCTCTAAAAAAGGTAAAATAAATTGACAGTGACGCGCTTAAGCCGACTCAACTAAACCACTTGCATTCACACATGCATTGATGCAACTTAGTCCGACTCAGACTATAGCGATAATAGAGGGAGTGCACATGACGTTATTACTTAGCAATCAGCGGTCAGCGGGCTGCCATCTTGGATTACGAGCACCCTCCCTAGCCATGTTGTGAATGCATGCAGATGCAGTAAAACAGAGTTTCCTTGTGTCATGGGAGGTTTACATCCAATGTGTTTACTTACAGCACTTTAGCAACAACTTCTGAGGCCAAACTGTTCAAAACAGTGACAAATAAACCAACAAATCAGTAAATAAGCACAGTGTAGGCAGTTGCAAGCCTTCTGTGTGTCATCCAATATGGCCACCAAAAGTTGTCTTGTGACGTCATTACACCCCCTCTATAGCCCCGTTCACACAGGGGCCTTAAGTCAGCTCAACTAGTCCGCCATTTTGAGCCGACTTACATGATGTGAACTAGTGGAGGTGAATTAAGGTCCGTGTGTGAATGGGGCTATAGACAGAGCTGTTACACAACCCATTAGAAAAAGTGTCGAAAAGCTGGGGCCTCTGCCCACTCACTCACTATGACGTCTATGTCTATACTAGTTAGTAGAGACTTGCAGAAAAAAATATAACACAAATTAATAATGAAAAGTCCCTAAGTCATACGGGATGGCCGATTGAGTTAGAGCGTCCGTCTCCCGTGCTGGTAGATCGTGGAGTCGTGGGTTCGAGTCCCGGTCGAGTCAAACCAATGACTTTAAAATTGATACTTGTCACTTCCTAGCCAGGCGCTCGGCATTATTAGGATAGGGCAAGGACTGGTGTGCTCAGTGTCAGGAAAATGTGACTGAGTGGGATACCAGGTCATGGTGCCGGCGGCCTGGTTTCCCAGTGGGACAGCACTATAAAGTCGCCATGAGTGCGCACTGTCACAAGTCGGTACCCGTCCTGATATGACCTTAGATGTTGCTAGGACGTAAAACAACAACAAACAAACATATAGAAAAACTGTCTTTTAAATATATGTGCACTATCTGTGATAAATAACTGACAATGGGGACCTTTCAGTTTGCATGAGTATCTCGTCAGATGGCGACTCATGCCGGTCTCAGTAATGCTTTGGTTGGTACCCCTTACACCCCAACCACACACCTAAACCCCCACCACATACTTACACCTCCACCACACACCTACACCCTCAACTCACCACACCACACCACACCTACACCCCACCAAACACACACCACATACACACACCTACACCCACCACCACAAACACATACCACCTAAATCCTCACAACACACCTACACCCCCACCACACACCTATACCCCACCACACACCTACACCCACACCACCCACCTACACCCCACCACACACCTACACCACCACCCACCTACACCACCACATACCTACACCACCACCCACCTACACCCCACCACCCACCTACACCCCACCACACACCTACACCCCACCACCACACACCTACACCACCAGCACACCCCTAAGCCGTCTACACACACCTACGCCCCCACCACACACACCACACACCTACACCCCCCACACCCCTAAACCCTCACAACACCCCTACACCCCAACCACACACACACACACCTAACCCCACCACATCCCTAAACCCCCACCACACACATACCCACCAACCACACACACCACATCCCTGAACCCCCACCACACACCTTCACCCCCACCACACCCCTAAACCCTCACCACACACCCACCACACACCTACACCCCCACCACACACCGACACTGACACCCCCACCACACCCCTAAACCTTCACCACATACCCAACACACACCTACACCCCCACCACACACCTACACCACCAACACACACACCTACACCCTTCTATCCAACCATGATGGCCGACTTGGACCGGGAACGGGTGCTGCAACCAACTGTAAAGCGAGAGAACTGGCTCATGAAAGCTCCCCATTATGAGTTAATAAATGCACAAAACAACATAATCAACAAAAGCACATGGACTGCATCATGTAAATGTAAACAACATCACATGACAAACCAATTAAAGTACTGCAAAAGTTTGTATGGATGGAGCGGTGTCAGGTCTAACACCGCGCGTTTAAATCCGGAAATTCTAACTCTGCTCATAGCGGGTTTACAGCGGTGTTAGTGTTAGGTTAGTGTCAGGATGGAACCCAAATCTACTCAATGCTATCATATTTAACAGAATTACATACGCAATAAGTGAAATTTTATCAATTTAACCCTAAATCCGAAGCGAGATTAACGCTGTTGCCGTAACTGCCGCGATATTAATATTTTCGAATCGACGAATGTCAAGTAAACAAATCGCCACCGCCGCAGCGACGTCGATATCCATACTGTCGACGTCAAGTAAAATTAATTGAGCTCATATATAGAGGGTGTTGTTGGGGATGATCCTGGGTTTCTTTTATAGACTCCCCAATATTTATTTGAGGCGTACCTCCGAGTTTCGTAGCCGTGGGAGGGAGAAGTGTGCAGAACAGAGAGTGGGAGGTCCCAGAGGCCTACCCCTCGTATGGTTGGTTTCGATACCACACATTTATACAAAACACTTAGCTTACCATGCCTGTACTGAGAACGGTGTAAATACGTTACTCAATACCACATAGATGCTCAACCGGGTTAAACCTGGCATCACTTTTGTGTTCACATTGAGTTGATTCCGGTTTAAAGTAACAATTTATTTGGTTACCGATTACCAATGGCTACAAAGCGAAACAAGCCACCACCGGCTGCAGCAGAGGGGCATGCGCCCACGGGCTATGACTCGTCGTCCGGGTTGACGGCACCGCCGTCCCCGCAGCCCGGTGCAGACGTCCCGTCTGACAGGGAAAGTGACGACGGGGCCACTTATCCGGTAGACCTAGACGCCCGGATAAGCCAGATGTTGGAGTTTAAGCTACAACAGATCCAGCCGAACGTGCGCCTGGCTACAGGCCGGCATCTCCCTATCCTTGATTCGGACTGGGAGGACGTGTCCGATCTAGAGGATACTGACTCGGCGGACGAAATACCTTGTCCAAAGGCGCCGAAACAGAAGAAAAGAAAGAAAGCTGTTAGCTCGTCTGGTGACGAGTTCACTAAGGCCAGTAAAGCCAAGAAAGTGAAAAAGAGCAAGAAGAAGAAAAAGAAGCATTCTTCATCGGACTCTTCTTCCGACTCGTCTACCACCGAGTCAGACTCCGACACGGAGAGGGTGGGAGTTTACGCCAAAATTGGCAGAAAAGTCCGCAAAAAGTGCCCTAAACAGAAGGCTAAGAAAGTATGCACCACAACTATGATGCGAGAGACAATTAAGGGCCATTTCAACACCCTTAAGCCGGCAGAGGTCATCACGAAATTGACTGAGCAGATTTCGGGAATCAAAGGAATTCCCAACACGGTGGTGAAGGAGATGGACTCAGGAGTCCGTCTGAGTGATGACAGACGTAAGTTCGAAAATGTACTGTTCACCATCCACAAGGCGGTGTTAGGGGCGCTGACGTCAGTGGCACCCATCGCTAATAGGATGCAGACAGAGAACAAATTCTCCTCGCTAGCTCGCTCTATGGATAAGAACATTGCGTTGCTTACCGCGGCTAGCAACTTCCTCAGCTACAGACGATACGAAAACGTCTTTAAGGCAGTCACGACAAACGCTGGTAAGGAAGTAGCGAGATCAAAGAAGGTCACAGGCAGCGATGGTAAAGAGTACACGTTGTTCTTAGCGCCGAAACGAGTGAAAGGGAAGCCACTCGACAAGACGAAAATGTTCGATGGCCAACTCCCTGACCTCTTTAAAGAGGTTGAGGCAGAGGCTAAGAGTAAGAGTGGAAAGAACATGGAACTGAAACGGAAACTAGATAATTCTTCCAGATTTCGGAGACCCCGGACGGATTTTCGGAACCGCCGTGGAGCAAGAGCGGGAAGGTCCGGCCCCTCCTACGGCTTCCAACCAAGGGGAAGGGGAAGGGGGAAGAGGGGACCGACAGTCCTTCGGGTGGAACGACGGGAACCGCCCATTCAGAAGGGAGTATACACCCAAACAACCATTGTCAGTTGGTTCATTTTATAAATGACCGTTGCTAGAATAGGGTGATTCATTTTCAGTCCAGCAACTGCAAGGAGGCAAGAGAACAAATCACTGTATATAACATAGTTAGTGTGGTTGGATACCTTGATACACTCCAATGCGAGAAGGAGTGCTCGGGCTTCTGCAGTGTAAATCGAGCTCTGATCGGGCAAACGTACACCAGATTTTTCCCGCCGGCAGGCTGCCGCAGCAGCTACCCGGCTTTGGTCTTTCGAACCATCAGTGTATATGGAGAGGTGGTCTGCAAACTGGCTTTGAATCTCTGCATGCAGTCCTTAGTACTCGAGTGGATGTGTCCCAGACTTCCTCAGTTCCGTGAGTCGGAGGATAACCGATGGCTTTCTCAACGACCACAGGGGATGTTCTGGGACTTTGGCATCCTCAAACACGTCCAAATCCACGCCCAAGACCTCTAAATGAGGTTTCATTCGGAGCCTCAGGGGCCGGATGTAATTCGGCCTGGCTTCATACCTGGATTCGTCATGTTGCTCAAAAAGACAATTGTGTCCAGGATTCAATGCATTAGTTTTTATCTTGACTACATATTGCATGGCCAGTTTGATTCTCCTGTTGTTAAGTGATGGTTCATTGGCTTCGACGTAAAGGCTCTGAACAGGTGAGGTGCGGAAGGCCCCAAGGGCCAGGCGCAGTCCCTGGTGGTGGATCGTGTTGAGCAGCCCAATATATGATTTCCTTGCGGAACCGTATACTATGCTGCCATAATCCACTCGTGACCGAACCAAGGTTCTGTACACGGAGAGCAGAACATCTCTGGCCGCTCCCCACTCTGAGCTGGACAGCACCCTCAGAATATCTAGCGCTTTCAGGCATCTTGTTTTCAGGTACTTTATATGTGGCACAAAAGACAGTTTTGCGTCAAGAATGAGGGCCAGAAATTTGGTTTTCTCAACGACTTTAATGGGATCCCCATCCAGGGTCAGCACCGGTTCCGCATGCATTCTACGCAGCAGGCAGAAGTGCATGCAGACTGTTTTGGTCTTGGAAAATATGAAACTGTTCAGAACTGACCATCGATGGATCCCATTTATGCTTGGTTGTAGCTGTCTCTCTATGACATTCATGTTAGCACCGCTGTAATATAAAACAAAGTCATCCACGAAAAGACTACAGGAGACCCCCCCCCCCCCCGCTTTACAGCAGCAGCAATACCATTGACCTTGACCCCGAAAAGGGTCACGGCCAGTATGCTGCCTTCAGGTACTCCTAGTTCCTGTGAGTGTAGGCTGGAATAGGTAGTCTTGACATGGACGCGGAAATGCCTGAAAGCTAGAAAGTTCCTGATAAAAATTGGCAGGTGGCCAATCGCATGAAGATCCTCCATGATGCCATGCTGCCATGTTGTGTCATAAGCTTTTTCGAGGTCGAAACATGCTCCTTCTTAAGGAAAGCATCTCTTATGAAGGTCTCCATGCGCACCAAATGGTCGAGGGTGCTACGGCCCCTTCTGAAGCCACATTGAAGGTTGGACAGGTGGTGTCCTGACTCTAGTAGCCAGACGAGGCGGTTGTTTACCATGCGCTCCATGGTTTTACGGATGCAGCTTGTGAGGGCTATGGGACGATAGTTGTTGGCTTCACTCTGGTCTTTACCAGGTTTGGGAATCAGTATTACTGTCGCCTCCCGCCAAGAGGTGGGGACGACACCCGACTCCCAGATGTTGTTGAAGAGTTGAAGCAACAATCTCAGTGCATGTTCAGGGAGATGTTTAAAAAATTGATAATGAATTCCATCAGGTCCAACTGCTGTGTCATGCGAGCTTTCCAAAGAACACCTCAACTCACCCATACTGAATGGGGAGTTGTAGTGCTCCTCGCCATCGGAGGAAAAGTCCAAGAGCTTTCGCTCTTGGCGTTCCTTGACGGCCCGGGAGGCAGTTTGCCAAAGACGAGTTTCCAGTAAATGTGTGAGCCAATTCTTCACTTATTTCATCGAGTGATGTGAGAATGGTGCCGTCGTGTTTCAAGTGCTGGACTACAGAAGAATCACCTCCCCTTCATTTGATTCTCCTGATCATTGTCCACAGGTTGCCCAACGGCGTGTGCATGGTGATGCTAGAAACAAATTGTCTTCAACACTGCCTCCGCGCTTCTTTGATTGTTCTGCGAGCGTGCAGAATTCTAAAGAGCGCCAGATTTTCAGCAGTCAGTCTCCTGTGGAATTTACGCTGAGCTTTCTTTCGTTCCTTAATAGCCCTCCTGCAGCCATCATCTAACCATGGAGGGGTCAAACGCTTGGGAGTTGCCGAGATCTTCGGAACAGTTTTCTCTGCGATCCATCTCAGCATCTCAGTGAAGGCATCGATGTCACTGATGTCTGGAGTGAACTCCTCCCGACATAGGGTCTGGAAGGTGGGCCAGTCGGCTTTACAAAGCCGCCAGCTCCTCTCTCGCTCTACGGGAGATCCCCCCCCCCCCCCCCCGCAATTAAGAATAATTGGGAAGTGGTCCCCCCCCCCCATAATGGGTTGTGGCCGTTAAAGTCACCCATAAGTAAATATGGGGACAGTAACTGGTCCACAAGGGCGTCCAGTTCTTGTAAAGTGAGAACGGAGCTCGGAGGAATGTAAATGGAACAGAGAGTTACAGTCTTATGCAGCGTCAGACGAACAGCTACAGACGAACAGCTACAGCCTGTAGTGTCGTGTCTAACGCCACTGGCGTACATACCACATCACGTCTGACCAAGATGGAGGAGCCGCCAGCGGCTTGGTCTCCATCTGGTGCGTGCTTGTTATGAATGGTGTAGCCTTTAAGACTACAACTCTCAGAAGCTTTTATATAAGTTTCTTGTAGGCAAACAGCGAATGGATTGAGGTTGCAACAAAGAAGAGACAACTCTTTGATGTTGCTCCTAAAACCTTGGCAGCTCCATTGAATATGAGATGCACCTGTCACTGTCATTTTGGAGCAGTGACAGGCGTTCTACCCGTCGCCTTTGGTTTGAGGGAGATACTTCGACTGCGGGTTTCCACAGTCTCAGGCATCTCAATATCAGCCAGCGCCCGATATCTATTTGACGTTAAGTTTTTGGAGATTGATGACCCGCTGGACGTTTTGTCCGTAGGGGTCAAAGATGCCTTCGGAACTCGGTCCGACAAATTCTTCTTCTTTTTGGGCATCGCCGGCTCGGCCAGCGTCTGCGCCGCAATACTATTATTACTATTATTACTTTTGGTCGAAACCGGCATCGGATTTGGGACTGGGGTGAAGGCAGTGGGCTTCCCTCCAGTCAACCACGTCAGTTCAGTCTGGCATTCGATTGTCCTGTTTTCCAATTGGGATGGTAAGCTAATGTATGGTGGTCAGCTGCAATACTACCTCAAGCATGTTGAACTAACCCCATAGGACCAAAACCGCTACATCAGGGCCCTCATCAGCAGCCTCAAGGAGGTGTGCCAGGGTTCCACAGAGGAGGCAACAAGTAGACACAGCTACAGACTCTCGTTATCCACAATATTTGGTAATACTTGCTATTTCTCGCTATAGCGGTTAAAACGTTAATCACTTGCAGAAGTGATGCTCCGTTCTGCTAATCCGCATCACCATTTACTGATGTTGATCCAAAAATTCTGTTGTAGGACACACAATGTTAAATTTGTTTTATATATTTTTTTTCTTAAATGGCCATATCAACAATATAAAGAAGTTTGTTGCTACCTGCTTAATTACCCATTAACAGGAATTATAATTACACCGTCAACACTGAACTATATTTAAATTTAAACTTTCTGTTGAAGTCGAGGCTGGCAGTAATTAATTATAATAAGTGATTAAAACAGAAATCATTCTGACACCAGTATGTATACGTAATTGGTATCAATAATAATGGATGGGTTGAGTAAAGTGGCTCGAGGTTAAAAGGACATACCTGATTTCCTTTTTTTTTTTTTTTTTTAAATCTGCCATCCTGTGTATGGAACTAGAAAATATGATTACAGTAATTTGGTTAATTGGTCGTAATGCTTGCATTGCGCTTGATTCGCAGTGAAGGAGGAGTACCCCCCCTCTCTTCCTCCGCCGCCGGCCGTTGGGGTTGCATAACACCCCCCCCCCTCTCCTTCCCGTCCTTAAAAAGCTGCCTCCCAGCCTTCCCTCTCCACTCCGCCTCCTACCCCTGCCAGACACACCTCGACCAGAGAGTTATGGAATTAAAGTTGAGATTTTTACAAAGTCCATTAATTTTGGCAGGCTGATAAAAATTATGAGATTTCATCCAGGTGAATGACGAACAGAGGACGATGACACATTCGCGCAGCGAGCCAGCAGTCCTCCAAGGGAGCTAGGCTACTCAAATGGGGGTTAACTAAATGCCAGGCCGCCCCTCTTGGGGGCATGCATCCCTTTGCTCAGGAGCCATCTGTTACCCTTGGGCATTGACAAGGTTACTCTACGGAGGGTAGCTGGAGCCTGGGGACCAGGCACTGTAAAACTATATGCACATTACATTAAATAGTGGCAATTTTTATGCACACTTCCAAAATTTACACCCTCGATTGCACAAATGCTTAGATTCCTACGTTCGTTAGAAGCTGAGGGTTGGGGTTCGGGGATATTAATACAGCCCTTTCGGCCCTGTTGGTAGTACTTCCCAGAATTGATGGCCAAACTTTAGGAAAGAACTATCTGGTACACGGTTTTCTCAAATCGGTATTTGAGAGAATTCCCTCTAAGCCAAATATTCAGGATTTTGAACGTTTCTTTAGTATTGAACATTTTAAGTCTTGGCCTGACAATAAGCATTTAAATATCAGAGCTCTACGCTTTAAGGTGGCTCTGCGGATCCTTTTAATTACAGATCACAGAGGTCAAACTGTATTAGCTTTCAGCATTGATAGACTGGAGTGGTCAAGAGAAGAGGCAAATTTCGACCTCGAAAAACTCTTGAAATCAAACAGGACAGGAGACCCATTGTCCTCAGTGACGTTAACTGCTTTTCCTGAAGTTAGGAGCATAGGCCATATTCACGGCGAGAAATGTTTGTTTTTTGTTAAAACCATCGCTTTTACATGTAAAAGCAGACAATCAATTATGTGCCAATAGGCACTCATTAAATTAGAAAGCTCACAATCATATATCTGTGGTCAAGGGAAACAAATTCCCATAGAAAAAGAAAAGTTTGATGAATAATTGATAGAATTTATTTAGTAAACTATACGAGGTGGCACAGTCCAGCTGCCCTCAAAAAGGCTAAAATGTTTTCTTGTTTTACTTTAGTAAAAAGGTCATGCATACTGTCTGCAGTGTAGAATTGTTGGCGCAGGGCCAAAAAATCAATGCAACTTAGTAAAAATGTGTTTGAGTGTCAGCGGGGACTGACACCCAATACATTCAGGGGGAGGTTCCCCCTTGAGCAGAAAAGCATTGTAAGCCACGAGTGGCCAATACGGCAGCGGCTAAGGACCTCTTGGTCCCGCTGACCTCCCGCATCAGTCTGTGGTGGTTTTCCCACAGATGGTTCAATTTCTTTAAGTTTATTAATGTTTTCATCCCACTCATGTTGCCATTTGGATTTTATGTGGGTGGCTATTAGTGGTTTCAGATTAGAGTGAGGGATCAGACACGGTTCAAGATCACAGTTCAGGGCCTTCTTCGCAGCCCGATCAGCTCGTTTGTTTCCTTGTATGCCGGCATGGCCAGGCACCCAGCACAGGTGGATGTCATACCCATCCGTTGCAAGTTGGTTCATGTTATAAATGACCGTTGCTAGAATAGGGTGATTCATTTTCAGTCCAGCAACAGCCAGGAGGCAAGAGAATGAATCACTGTATATAACATAGTTAGTATGGTTGGATACCTCGATACACTCCAATGCGAGAAGGAGTGTATCTGAAGATAGGAAGCTGTGTATCTGAAGATAGGAAGATGTGCGTAGTTAGAGCTATTAAATATTACATTGTTCGTACTGAGAAATTAGGAAAAGCAAACTATTGTTGCTTAGCTTTATTAGGCCTCATGGACCTATTTTTAGAGACACACGAACAAGATGGACACTCAAATTAGCAGGAATAGACACTGCCCGTGTCGGGGCCCACTCCACGAGAGGGGCAGTTGCTTCCAATGCAAGGAACCTAGGTGTTCCAATTAACACTATTCTTAAGAATGCAGGTTGAAAGTCTTCCATTGCTTTTGCTACACATTATAACAAAAGAGTGTAGAAGACCAATATGACTACAACCTTGATTAGGCTTTAAGAGTTGTTGGATAAATAAATAAATTGGCTCAAGTTAGTAATCGAAATTATGTCTACGTAAACCTCTCACTGTGCTATAATTAGGCAGGTCTATGAGAACGAGGTGAAATAGATTAATTATGCGAGTACTTATGTAGTACAGTTGGCGCATAATTGGTGTTTCACCGAGTTCGGGGACTCGGCTATTTGTAGGACAGTCCCACCTAACCGAACCCAGGGAAAGGTGGAAAGAGGTGCTCTTACTGGACTGGAAGATTACTATTGTGCTACATATTAATCTTTCGCCAATTTTGGATAAGGCATAATTTTGAGTAAGGTTAACGGGTGCTGGATTTGGGGTACACCTACCTCTCCCTGTCCTACAAATAGCAGAGTCGTCAAACTTGGTGAAACACCAATTATGCGTCAAACGTACTACGTAACTACTCGCATAATTAATCTATGTATTTTGTGAATTAAAATTAAAGTGGTAACTCTGAAATATCCTCAATGAAACCAACTATGACAATAATAGTATATTGGCATTCTTTTCTAGGGTTCAAATTGAGAAAGACACCAAAGTGCCAAATGCTGCACTTTTTACCATCAACAAAGAAGATCACACATTGGGCAACATGCTGCGCACGTAAGATTGAATAGTTCTATTTTTATGATGTCTATAATGTTTTGCCTGTACATTGCTAACTGATCGCAGAATTGTTAACAAAAGTCCAAATTTTGCATTTTTGGGATATTTTCATTGCACAAATTACACAAAATATCATTTTTGAGGCATCATATTTTATTTCTTCCATTGTTATTTGGCTAGAAAATAAATTCAATTGATAACTGTGTTAGACTGTCTAGCAAATATAAGCTTTGTATTATCTATAGTTTTAATTTTCTGAGTGTTGAAAAATGGCAATTTCAGTTATTTGCGCAAACAGCCAAAATATAATTTTGTTCAATCTGCCACATCTCATTTTCTAATTAAGCCAGAGCCTTACAATTTTGCATGTGATTTTACTTTGATACAAAATGTATTTCCTGCAGGTTTACTGTCATTTGGTGTTTTTTTGTTTTTTTTAAATGAGTGGGTATACCTACTACCAGTCGCAGAGCATTTGGGAATTGACAGGATGGCTGGCTGGCTTCAGTGTGGGATTGAATCCCGACCGAGTCAAACAATGGCTTAGAAAATTGACACTTGTCGCTCCATCACATGTCACTTAGCTTTAATAGTTTAGGGCAAGGTCTGGTTTGCTCAGTATTAGGATAATGTGATTGAGTGGGATATTGGGTCAGGTGCCAAGAGACCCGATCTCGCAGTGTGGCAGCACTATGAAATCGCCATGAGAGTGCTATGTCACAAGTCCGTACCTGTCTCAATATGACTTTAGATTTTGCTAGGACATAAGCCACAAACAAATGCGAGCGGTTGGATACAGTAACCTATGCTGGCCTTTTCGTGGATTCCTTTCCCCCCCCCCCCTCCTCTTTTTACTCTTGACCTGTCACATGTTGTTTTTTTCTTGGTCGACATGCCATAATTTTTCTCTGCAAACTGGTCCGGATGACTTTCTATGAAACATATTGTGAATGAACCCCCTATGGCACAGTGAAATATGAAAATGCAGATATGGCACAGCGTTTCATTGATTTTCTCCAAATCATTAACTCTTTCATTTCAGAATGCTCGATGTTGACGTTTATTTTTCGGGATGAAATTCTTATTTTTGTTTTATCAAGTTCAACCCATATAATTTGTCAGAAAATTGTCATTGAAGCTAAAAAAATATCAAAACATTGGCAACTGTTTGCAGGGTTGGTCGCGCAACCGAAAACGGCATTTATATGTGAAGTGGGTGAGACTACTCGACTGATTATTTGCGGGCTCACATTTCGCGTGGGCACGCATTTTGCTCTTATTTGCATGGGCTCGCAACTGCCACATTTGCGAGGCTGGGTTCCCTGCTGTAAAGCGTTGCTTGGATACGTCGATTGTGACTATCCTAGCAACGATAGGAGGTCGGGTGTTCGGACCCAGACCCATCGGACGTGTTTTTTGCACGCTCCGATGTTTTAGCTGATATTTAGGATTTTATTGTCGAAATTCCAAACTTATTTAACTTAATTATATGGGAGGGATTTGGCTTATAACATACATTCCAGTGTTGAACTATATTTAACTAAGAACATAGGTTTTATTGATCAATTCATTCTGTTAGTAAGAGGTAAGAATAAAACAGTGAGATCCTAAGAAGTGACATGAACGTTCCTTGCAATCTTTACTATCCTCCAGACTTATATTATTAACCGCTATGGTCAACTTCAGATTGCTATTTGGATTGCTCTTTAATCTTATTTAATTAAGGGCCTTCTGGTGCCGTGACCAGGATATTCCACCCCCGCTTAAGGCGACCCTACGTGTTAATTTATATAATTGTTTCCATGTGAATGACTTGTGCCTCCTGCCGCCGGTTGTCTGTCATCCTGCCAGCCTGACCCTTGACTAGCAATGTCCGAGGTGGAGAGTTCGACTCCTGACAGACCATGGGCAGAAGGCCCTTAATTAAATAAGATTATAGAGCAATCCAAATAGCAATCTCAAGTTGACCATAGCAGTTAATAATATAAGTCTGGAGGACAGTAAAGAATGCAAGGAACGTTCATGTCACTTCTTAGGATCTCACTGTTTTATTCTTACCTCTTACTAACAGAATGAATTGATCAATAAAACCTATGTTCTTAGTTAAATATAGTTCAACAGTGGAATGTATGTTATAAGCCAAATCCCCTCCCATATAATTAAAGTTGCATGGTCCGATGAAATATAATTTTGTCAAAATTAAAACAACTACTTACACTTGATGCTATATATCCAACTTAGATATTGGTGTATTAGCTAATGATTTGGGACAGTATATACAGAATAACCAGTGAGTTTATAACCTCACCCCTTTGAACACTCAGTTTGAAACACCCATTATGCAGGAAGGCCATTAACCAATTAGGCCAATCTCGTGACCCCATTAGCCCCCCCCAACCAAGTAGGCCTGCTGTGCAGGGTCATAGAGGGGAAGGGGATATGAGGTGGATGTGTGTGTATGTGTCTGTGTGTTTCCTGACCTGACTTTACAGAGACACAGAGACAGACATACACACAGACATACACACACAAGACATACACACACAAGACATACACACAAGACATACACACACAGACATACACACACAGACAAACACCCATAGATAGGCACACACAGACAGACATGCACAGACAGCACACACATACAAAGAAACACACAGACATTCACACACCCGACATACACAGACACACATACACCCAACCTGACTTTGCAGAGAGAGAGCCACACACACACAGACACCCCCAGACAGACATACACACAGACTGACATGCAGAGACATACACACATAGACATACACACATAGACATACACACAGACACACACATACATATACATACAGACACACACTAACATACACACATGCATACACACATACACACACATACATTACCACCCATATATATACACACAGACAGACACACAGATAGACATGCATAGACAGCACACACAGACACACAAACACACATACATGCACACACCCGACATACACAGACACACATACACCCGACATGACTTTGCAGAGATAGACACACACACACACACAGACACATAGCCAGCCGCACACAGACAGAGGCAGACACACACATACATGCACACACATACATACACACAGACACACACACATACAGACATACACACCCATACACACATACACACACAGACATACACATACACACATACACCCGACCTGACTTTGCAGAGAGAGAGACAGACACACACAGACAGAGGCAGCCACACACATACATACCCACAGATATACACACAGACGCACATACACACACAGACATTACCACACATATATATACACACACACATATACACACACAGAGACACACATAGATAGACACACACAGACAGACATGCATAGACAGCACACACAGACATAGAAACACACAGACATGCACACACCCGACATACACAGACACACATACACCCGACCTGACTTTGCAGAGAGAGAGACACACAGACAGAGACACATAGACAGACACACACAGATAGAGGCAGACACACACACATACATACACACCCACACATACAGAGAAACACACAGATAGACACATACAGAAATACACACACACAGATACATACAGACATACATAGACAGACACAAGCAGACAACAGACACACATTATATTTTGTTAAAAACCCTAGTGCCATGGGCCTATGGCACTAATCCAGTCCCAGAAGGCCCCAACCCAACCAGGAATACCTACCTACAGTCCTGTAAGGTTCCAGGTCATCTCACATCATGTGGTCACCGCGAGATGACCATCTGGGTCATAGCCACAGGACTTTTGACAAGCTTGTGGAATTTTTTTTTGGTTCTTTCAGCTCATATTACTTCAAAACTAATCATCTTTAATCAAAATCACTCCGGACTAATGATTAGTAGCTTGTAACGATCAATTTGATATATTTATCTAAAAAATAAGACAAAAATTCAAGTGCCATCGGACCATGCAACTTTAAGTTAAATAAGTTTGGAATTTTGACAATAAAATCCTAAATATTGGCTAAAACATCAGAGCGTGAAAAAAACACGTCCGATGGGTCTGGGTCCGAACGCCCGACCTCCTATCGTTGCTAGGATAGTCACAATCGATGTATCCAAGCAACGCTTTACAGCAGGGAACCCAGCCTCGCAAATGTGGCAGTTGCGAGCCCACGCAAATAAGAGCAAAATGCGTGCCCACGCGAAATGTGAGCCCACAAATAATCGGTCGAGTAGTCTCGCCCACTTCACAGCCTCCCCAGACGAACAACAGGAACTGATGTTCGTCTAAGAACGGAAAAGTGGGAGAGACTACCAGGGTTCGCGGCTGTAGCAACAAATAATAAGCATAATCGCGACCCCGCTTGATCCACGACTATATGGCGTGGAATGCGAGGCACCGCATACTTCCTTCTCATTGTGTAATTTTTTCGATTTGAGACAAGCCAGCTCTCTGGTCAACAATTTCAGTATTTCATAAGAAATATGTTTGTACTTAAATTCCTTCAAAAACAGTTTTGAATCATTACTTGATAAAATTGAAACTACCAGAATCGACCTTCAATTCTGGTACCGGCCGAACTAAAAATACTGACCCTGTCGTAGCTGAATACCCTGCCAGTCAGTCTGGCAATGAAAGAAACTCCACTAGTCACTCGTCATCTGTACCATTGCACTCCATCCAATATCACAACCCTTTATAACACACTCCACCATTTTGACACTTGTGACCACACATGTACTACTAACCCCTGGAAGAAAATTCCCTAGCCCAGTTCCCGCGATGAAAGCTAGCTCAATATTTCTCCTCTACCAGTAGTCTATACCGTAAACTCATTACAGCCTCAAAAGTACTCTGGCCGGTGTTACCATAGTAATATCCCTATCTCAAGTCCGTATCACACCGTACGCTAAAAGTGAAGGGTATTTGGAATTCGCTACAGACGACGTTACCCTAAATGTATACAGCTCCAACGACAGGGTCCCCTTTTTCTCCAAAAATTCACACCTTGCCTACTAGACAATGACTACTATACAATGACTACATTGTAACCAAAGCCGGAAATTCCCGAAGGAAGTCCGCTTTTGGTTTACACAAAACAATTTACGGCGCCAGTAAAGATGTCCGAAACCACCTATGGATATAATGCCATTAATGTTTTTTTTGTTTTTTTTTAAATGTGAATATATCTAGCAGATGGTCCTACTTTAACAATACGGGAGTACCTCACTCACGCGGGACCTATCTGATAGATGTGAATGGCCGTATCCGTGGGATATCACTATACAGGTTATACAACAGTTTACAGGCCTAGCTATGAAATAGCAGTGTTAACCATGAAAGTCAGTTTTAGTAATATCCCTATCCCGATTTAGCCAGCAACTCTCCAAGGTGCACTCTTCATACAAGTACCATGGGGTCTGCATGGCACAGAGTACGAAGGGTATTCCCGAGGTAGTCGAAATATCATTTTCTAAGCTCCCCCCATGTATGCTTCGTGTAACCTTACTGATGGTCTGTATAATAATTTAACGTGTGCTAACTGGTAATAGGACTGATGTCCTTTAAGTAAATATTTTGTCCTAGTGACAAGAATAACAATCCAAAACGCGATGATTTCTCAGGATGGCCGATAATAATGAGGGGCACACCCCTAGTAGCGGCAATGGCTATCGCCGACGCACCACACTACCAGAAAAAAATTGAAATAGCTAATGCGGGTATCCAAAATTGGGTCCTAGTGTGGCCAGGGGTACCGGGCACACACTCTGAGGGGACACCCGCCCACTCACTCGGTTGTAAACTGATAGCGAATATACGATTGTTACACTAATCTGACCCAATGCGGGGTCAATCACGAGCCGGGAACGTTTCGGCCGTGGGAGTAGATATTTAAATATAGAAATACTTCAGCACAGTTAAGTTGTTAGCAATACAGACTTTAGGAAATGCGAACACACGAGGCCTCGTAGAGGTATCGCATGGACGTAATATAGCGACAATGCTAAAGTATCACATCAATTTTACTTTCTAGCGAAATTTGTTCTATAATAATCTGCAAAATTTGTTCTATAATAGAATTTGGAATAATCCCTACCCTTCCACATGACCAAACAATCCATATTAACATCTTAGTCTTAGCATTACTGTACATGTATGATTAACTAGTGGTTATCCCCAGAGATCACGGCTAGTTACTTCTACAATTTTAAATGGTTTAATTTTATGTTTAATTTGATTGAATGTGTATGTTTATTTCCCCATAAATTAGTTTTAGGTCTATATTCTAGAAAATTTGTGAAAACCAAGCTGGTGCCCTCAGAGAGAAGAACCGGTTCAGTAAATGATTGTTAAGCTTCATAGTTTAGAGACATACATATTCAATGCTCATTGTGAACCAGTTTAACCGTGAAGAATATATTCACCAGTTCAACCATGAAGAAAATTCCCTCTGGGTGTATCTAAAATAAATTTGCTGTCTAATCCCCTGGCAGTAGTTGGACGCACCATTAACCAACCTATGGCAATAGTTGGACCCACCGTTAACCAACTTATTTCCCCACCAGGGTATCATAAATAAAGGAGGGGCTCCCCTGGCAGTAGTTGGACCCACCGTTAACCAACCTTATGGCAATAGTTGGAATATATATATTTTACCTCGGTACTATGCCTCTGGCTACTCGTAGTTCAGGGAGAAGGAAGCACATCCGGGTCCAGCAATTAGCATACTCTACTCACAATGGGAGGACGTTTGTTGAGTAGCTCTGGCAGTTTTCTACATAACTACTAAACCAACCAGGTTACTATGGGTTTTGAATGGATGCGTTGGTATAGTTCATGATAGCATTCACATACATCAAGTTTTTAAAACTTTTGATTGAAAATTAACTGATTTACAGGTTAATTACGATGTGTTGTAACATTGTTAGAACAATGCAGTCATTGTTTTTGTTATGCCGCCCATTGAACACGGACTCAGACACCGAACGTGCGGTGAAATACGCCAAATTGGGTGGCAAAGTGGTCACCATGATGAGAAAGACCATACAAGGTCATTTTCCACACCTTCAAGCCAGCGGAGGTGATAGCGAAGCTGGCGGAGAAGTTTACCGGGATTAAGGGCATCCTGGAGTTGGCCATCAAAGAGATGGATGCCGATGCTAAGTTGAACGAGGACCGCAAAAAGTTTGAGGCGGTCCTGCACATAGTGCACAAAGATGTGCTCGTGACTCTGTTGGGCATAACTCCGATTGCAAATCGGATGATGACGGAGAACAAGTTCTCTTCACTTTGTGAAGAGATGGATGGGGGAATTGCGCTGGTTACTGCCACCAGCAATTTCCTCTCCTATCGACATTTCGAAAACGTATTCAAGGCTGTCTGCACCGAGGCAGGCAAGGAGGTCATGTGCTCCAAGAAGGTCATGGACAATGATGGAAAGGAATGCACTCTATTCCTTGCCCCCAAGCTGGTCAAAGGCAAGCCCTTGGATAAAACCAAGATGTTTGGGGGCCAGTTGCAGTACTTGTTCAAGCAAGTGGAGATGGGCTCCAAGTGTGGCAAACACATGGAGACGGAGAAGAAGGCAACTGACGGGAATTCTAGCTGCTTCAAAAAGAACAGGCAGGATTTTCGCAGCCGTCGCACCGGACAGTGAGGGGGCATGTTCGGAACCAACTACAGCTACCAGGCCAGGGGAACGGGTCAGAGGCGTCGTTCGGCTGGAATGCCGGGAACAGGCCCGCAGAAGCCGCTCCCCCGCCCAGGGAACAAGTAGAGGTGGCAACGCAGACTCCTGTAAGCATATTTAAGGCTGGTAACATCAATAATTGCCTATCGGAATGGAATAACATTACCGATAATCTAACTATCTTTAGCCTAGTCGAGGGAGTTAGGATACCACTCATGGAACAGCCCATACAAAAAGGCATACCCTTTCCGTATCATTTTGATTTTGCAGAACGGGAGGATTTGAATGAGGAAGTACTTAAATTTTATGAAAAAGGAATTATAGAGCCAGCGCTTCATGTGGCTGAGGAATTTATCTAGAATATTTTCACCAGACCCAAACCAAATGGGGACATTAGACTTATTTTGGGCTTAACTATGTTAAACAAATTAATCGAGTATCAACATTTCAAGATGTTTTCCCTAGAAACAGCTAGAGACTTGGTGACGCAAGACTCCTGGCTTGCTGGTGTGGATCTCAGGGACACATCTATACTTATAAATCTGATCGGAAATTTCTCAGGTTTTGTTGGAATGATGAGCTTTATGAGTTCACGTGCATGCCGAATGGTCTACCTTGTCCCCCACGCATTTTCACAGAGTTGATTAAGCCATTTTTTCCCCACATGGCTAGGAAAGGACACATTATGTTTCACTACATTGATGATTCTTTCATTGTTGCACAAACAAAACAATGTCAAACAGCAGTAGACCAGCTATGTGATACACTTCCAAAGTTAGGTTTCTACATACATGAAACTAAATCAGTATTAACACCTACAAAGAAATTAAAGTGTTTGGGGTTTATCATTGACACCGCAGACATGACCATTTCATTAACAAAACAGAAAGTTGATCAATTTACAGTTAAGTAAACCAAAGATAAGACAAGTTGCAGTACTGATAGGAATCATGATAGCCTATGCCCCTGCTATTCTATATGGTAAAGCCCATATTAAATCACTAGAAATAGATAAGAACTTAGCGTTGGCTCGCACTAAAGGAAATTTTGAAAGGCCTATGACAATTTAGCCAGAGGGCCTACAGGATATTATGTGGTGGTTTTCACACATTGATAATTCACATAACCCCATTAGAATGGGAGAACCCAATATGGTAGTGACGACTGATGCGTCATTAGAAGGATGGGGGGCTCGTAGGGACCAACAGGCACCCGGTGGTTGGTGGATGGAAGATGAAATCTCCGATCACATTAATGTACTAGAGCTCAGCTATTTATTTGGGATTACGTAGTCTAGTTCGCCTAGCTAAAAATCATGTACTGCTATTAAGAGATAATACGACAGCCATGGCTTACATATGTAATATGGGAGGGATACATTCCAAACCATGTAACCATTTAGCCAAACTAATTTGGGACTGGGCACAGGAACATGATATATGGCTAACAGTAGCACATATCCCAGGCAGTCAAAATAAAGTTGACATTTCCATGATCATCTAGAATGGTCGTTAAGTCACAGTATTTTCAATTACATTTGTGACAAATGGGGCAAGCCAGAAATTGATTTGTTCACATCACAAACCAACAGAAAGTTACCCAAATATGTGCCTGGCATCCAGAGCCAGAATCCTGTCGAGTGGATGCATTTTCTCTGATTTGGAATAATACATTTTATTACATATTCCCACCATTCAGCATTATCAGCAGTGGCCAGGACGATCAGGATGGATCACTCGCACGCAGTACTGATAGTACCAGAGTGGGACACACAACCATGGCTAGCGGCAGTCGCATTAGGAGCAAAAGACAGGCTCAGGTTTCCATGAGGAAAGGACAATCTACAACATCAAGGACCGCTAACAACCCGTAGACGTGTAAAGAAATATTTGGAACAATATGGTCTAGTCAAAATTACACGAGAGACTCATTTCACATGCCTGGAGAAAAGGGAGGGTGAAATTATATACACGTTGCTTAAAGAAATGGGGACTTCATTGTTTGCTTAAAGGAGTTAAGCCATTAAGACCTACAATAGCTCAGATTTTAAAGAATGTTAGAAGACGACGGCTTAGGATTTGGTGCAATTAATGCAGCAAGATGTGCACTTTCAATCATCCTACCAAGGATAGATGGACAAACGGTTGGAAAGCACCAGGTAGTGCACTGGTTTATTAGGTCAGTGGATGAGAGAAACCCACCCAAACCCAAATATAATAGGTTTTGGGATATGTCAGTAGTGTTTAAGCTGTTCAAGTCATGGTCTAGTAATAAACATTTATCAATCAAGGAAATAGGATTTAAGTTAGCAGTGCTGTTACTGCTAGTGTCAGGACACAGAGGCCAGACAATTGTGGCATTGTCTCTGGACGCACTGGAGATAGACAACAAGGAGGCAAGATTCGATTTGGAGACATTACTAAGTCGAATCGCACAGGGGACCCGCTGTCCAGGATCGATGTATTTGTGTAGTGTCAGCCATTAGGGCTT
Source organism: Branchipolynoe longqiensis (assembly GCA_030323885.1). NCBI lineage: Eukaryota > Metazoa > Annelida > Polychaeta > Phyllodocida > Polynoidae > Branchipolynoe > Branchipolynoe longqiensis. Next base: position 58,070,208 of record CM059195.1, read on the forward strand.
ATATATCCTAGTCACAGGGAATACAGAATTCCAGACAGCCTTATGCATTTTAATCAATCTTATTAAAAGCTATCTCCCAAGACACTCGCAAGATGGACAATCAAGGTGCTGAAAGAGGCAGGTGTTGATACTGGACGCTTGGCATGCCACTCAATGCTGGGGGCTATGGTCTCTAAAGCGAGACAGTTGGGAATCTCAGTGAAGAGAATCCTGGTCACGCCGGCTGGAAGACGGCTAGATCGTTTGCAAAATATTACAACGAACGACTAGAAAAGTCAAGCGGCCTGGCGACTCGCCTACTCACCAACTAAAGACGGGTGAGAAACAACAAAGTTCTATTTTGTACTCAAACATATATGTTTAAAGATAAGTATAAAAAAGGATAAAAAAGGATATTACATAAAGTTCTCCCTGGACTATGAGTAGCCAGAGGCGTAGTACCGAGGTAAAATAGTATAGTTATACAAATCTTACCTGGGTACAGATGATGGATAACTGCTGTTTTCCCAAGGTACTCCCCCGTGGGGAACCGGGGTAGAATAGTTCCCTTGCACCCCCTTGCAGATCGTAAAAGGCGACAAATGGGGCGACTCGTTTGCCGTGAGTCGCAGCTCGTGTCGGTGGAGGAAGGGATCCTGGTGCATGAGGTCTTCAGGGAGCTGCGGCTTCCTGTCGACCAATATTGCACTTTGGCCCCCGACTTCACCTAGACGAGGGGTTAGACTGGCCCGGTCCAATCAATCGGCTGGTCACGCCAAGCCCTAGGAGTAGTACTATGAAAAATGTAATTATCGACAAACTCATATTTATACATATATATATATATACATAAATTTAATTTATTTTCATTTTTCACTACTCCTAGAAGGCGGTGGCTATGGTCAATCTGGTAATGGTTTTCCATTTTGGTAGATCATTGCTTGAGTATATCACCCTTGTATCCTTGGTGTGTAACCGCCGGGTATCCGCAGCTCTGCAAACCCCCATTTGGGGCTCCGTGGTGGGTGGGGAGCAAGGGTGACAAATCTCTTTCATAAAATATGGCTTCAAACCGAAAAAAACAAAAAAGACCGTTGACAGACTCGGATTCGGACCAGGAACCTTCTAGTGAATGGGCTAGATTTGTTGTCCTTGAGGCAACCGATCCATCCCATCCTCTGGGCAAGCTGTCCCCATTTGCCATTGACAAAAGCATTCTGGGGATAGCAGGCATGGTGACTTCAGTAAAGAAATACGTTCTGGACAGATTCTTGTGGAGTGTGGTAAGAAGGCCCATGCTGATAACCTGCTGCGTTGCAAAACACTGGCAGGTGTCGGCATGAAGGCCTCACCTCACCGATCCCTGAACTCTAGTAAAGGAGTAATCCGTACTAGAGAACTCCAGGGTATCGATGAGGTTGAAATCGCCTCTGAATTAAAACCTCAAGGCGTGTTAAATGTCAGAAGAATAACTATTAAAAAAGAAGGAAATATCATTCCTACAAACACTTATATTCTGACATTTAATAAACCCACTCCACCTAAGAAGTTGAAAATTGGCTACTTAATCGTTGATGTGGATTTGTTTATTCCAAATCCACTCCGATGTTTCCAATGCCAGAAGTATGGTCATGGCAGAGACAACTGCTCCAGTGAGCAGACCTGTCTCCGATGTGGTCAGAAAGGGCACGAAAATGCAGACTGCAAAAACACAGTTAAAGGTGTTAACTGTCAAGGTGCCCACATGGCCATATCGAAAGATTGTCCTGTGTGGAAAAAAGAAAAAGCTGTTCAAAGGGTGAAAACTGAAAGCAACATCAACTACCCAGAGGCTAGGAAATTGGTTGAGGGGTCCATCGCCTCCCGCTTGTATGCCTCTGCGGTCAAACCCTCCACCAGGACAATCGAATATCAGACCGACTGCACATGGTTGAACTTGGATCAACCAAAGTGTAGTCCTTCTGGTTTCTAGAGCGTGGTTTCTTTGACAAAGACAACCAGTGTCCAAACTGATCCGAATCCGAGTGTGTCTAAGAAAGACTATCAAAATTACAACAACAAAACAAAGCCGGCGCCTGAAAAGGCTCTGGCACAAAAGCAACGGAGAGTTGCTCCCGATAGGGAGCAGAAGGGATCTATCTCCCTTAAAAATAAATATTGTGTGTTAGATGAAGAAGAGATGGCTGAGGCTGCGCCGAGTCATGGTCGCAGCATCTCCCCCAAAGTGAAAATGAGGGGGAGGTCACCCGTCAATCCACCACCTTGATGGCGTGTGAATCTCTTCTTCAATGGAACTGCCGAGGTTTTAGAGCAAACTTCAATGAAGTGTGATTGCTTTGTGAGAGGCTTGACCCTCTTGCCCTTTGCTTGCAGGAACATATATAAAGGCTACTGATCAGATTTCTCTAAAGCACTACAATATGTATCACTCTTATGCACCGGATGGGGAACGAGCCACTTGTGGCTCATCCATTCTGGTGTGTGAAGATGTGATACACAACCCCATCACCTTAAATACAACTTTTCAAGTAATAGCCATTCGAATTAGTCTAGATAAAACCATTACAATATGCTCCATGTATATCCCCCCTAACTCCATATCCTCAACACAAGATTTAGAAACTTTAGCTGATCAGTTGCCTCCCCCCTACATTTTAATGGGGGACCTCAATGCACACACCCCCATGTGGGGTAGTGCAAACACAAACAGCAAGGGCAGGGGAGTTGAGAATTTCCTAAGCAATCGCGCTTTAAGCTTTCTGAATGATGGGTCCCATACTTATGTTCATCCTGGGTGTGGGACCTGCTCTGCAATCGACCTCACTATTTTGCAACCGGGTCTCCTGCTGGACTTCTCATGGAGAGTCTGGAACGTCCTATCGTGATTACGACTAAGGGACCAGCTCGGAACCGGAAGGAACCAAGCTGCCGGCTGAGCAAAGCCGACTGGTCACTGTTCCAGTCACTCGCCCGTGAGAGGTTCATGGGAGTAGCCCGCAATGATCCTGTTGCAATGAAAACATTCACAGAGATCTTGGGGTCGATTGCAGAGGAAACCATTCCTAAGACCTTGGCATTTCCAAAACATATAACAAATCCTTGGTTTAATGTAACTTGTAAGAATGCTATCAATGAGCGGAAAAGGGTGCAACGTGTGTTCTTCCGGCGGCCTACCGCCGAGAACCACGTTCGCTTTAAAATTCTAAGGGCTCAGGCTCGCCGAATTATTAGGGAGGCAAGGAGGCTGTGTTGGAGACAATATGTCTCCAGCATAACCACTCGCACCCCACTTTCTAAAGTATGGACCATGATCCGGAAAATAAAACAAAAATATGCTGGATCATCGGTCCAACACCTAAAACACAATAATATTCTTTTAACTTCCGTAATCGACATAGCCAACCTTCTTGCCACTCAGAAATCAATACTCAGAAATCTCAAACGCACCCACTTTCATATGAAAGCTTTATCGATGTGCAAAGTGCTTTTAGCTTCCACCTAGCCGTTTACACTCATGGGTCAAAGACCGAAAACAGAGTCTCTGCGGCAGCAATCATCCACGGACGTGAATTAGGTATGCGTATTCCAGATCAGAGTTCCATCTTTCCTGCTCAGCCAGTCATAAATTCATCATTTTCACTGACTCTTTTTCCTGCCTTCAGGCTTTAAACAATAGGAAACTGGACCACCCAATACTATTTAAAGTACTCATTAAACTAAACTCTCTTTCAATAGCAAAATTTGACATTCACTTATGTTGGGTGCCCAGTCATGTGGGTATCCCAGGAAATGAGAGAGCAGATCAAGCGGCCACTCGAGCCCTGACTGCTCCTTTGGAACACTTGTCATATTCCCCACTCTGATCTGAAACCTACCATTCAAAAATACATTTGGAACCTATGGCAGATCGAATGGGATGAACACCCACACAACAAACTCCATAGAATTACCCCCTCCGTGAACGGACTGCCGCAGAGTCGCCTGGAAGGGCGACACGACCAGGTTGTTTTAACAAGATGCCATATTGGCCACTCGTGGCTAACACACATTTTTCTGCTCAAGGGGGAGCCCCCCCCCTGAATGTATTGGATGTCAGTCCCCACTGACATTAAAACACACTTTATTAAACTGTGTGGATTTCATGGCCCTGCGCCAACAATTTTACACTGCAAGCAACATGCATGACCTTTTTACTAAAGTAAAACAAGAAAACATTTTAGCCTTTTTGAGGGCAGCTGGTTTGTACCACCTCATATAGGTTTTTAAACAAATTTCATCAGTGAATAATACTATCATTTAGACTTTTGTTTAGCTATTATGATTGTGAGTTTACAAAATTCATGAGTGTCCATTGACACAATTGATTGTATGCTTTTACATGTAAAAGCGATGGTTTGAACAAAAACAAACATTTCTCGCCATGAATATGGCCTATGCTGCCGGCACGGCGTAAAGCAATCACCAATCAATCAATCAATCCAGAGGTACTAGCCTTGGATAGTCGTGGGCTAGGGCCCACCCACCCAACCCTACCACGACTATGACGTTGGCTGGTGCTGAAACGAAAACATATTATTATCCATAGAATTTTGAGATCATTTAAAAAAAAAATGTAATCCTATTATTTATGTAAAAGATTGCTGGACCCGGATGTGCTTCCTTCTCCCTAGCCCACGACTATCTGACGCTAGTACCTCGGAACCAGGCGGGATGGCTGAATGAGTTAGAGCGTCCGTCTCCCATGTTGGTAGGTCGTGGGTTCGAACACTGGTCGAGTCAAACCAATGACTTTAAAATTGATACTTGTTGCTTCCTATCCAGGCGCTTGGCATTATTAGGATAGTCCAAGGACGGGTGTGCTCAGTGTCAGGATGATGTGACTGAGTGGGATATCAGGTCATGGTGCTGGCGGCCTGGTCTCCCAGTGGGGCAGCATTATAAAGTCGCCATGAGTGCGCACTGTCACAAGTCGGTATCTGTCCTGATATGACCTTAGATGTTGCTAGGACGTAAAACAACAACAAACAAACAGCTAGTACCTCGAGAAAACAACAGTCATCCATCATCTGTACCCAGGTAAGATTCGTATATATATATATATAAACAAATGAGAATTTGACACCAAACTATATTCTGGAAGAACATGTTTTGTTGGAAGTGTCTAGGCAGCTGACAATATCGCCTACGAATTCGGCTGCCTGGACTTGATATTCTAGACCATGTAGAAATGATTTTTTTTAAAGAATGTATTTTATCTCAATGGAACATATATCAATGGAAAGAGCTTGAATTGAACTTCATGGTGGTAGCCATATAATATTTCTAAAGTAAATAGCAAGAAAGTTGATTTGAAGTTGGGGAAACCTGTATCATGTTGGCCCCTTTGTTCTATGGTATAACTGCTAAAAGCTGTGACCCAAGATCGAGCAAGCAGGGGGAAGAGCTTTGAGTGAGATCACCCATTCTTCACGAAAATTGGTCATCATCATCATGCTGGCGGTCGCGATGCGACAAAGACTGCTTCCATAACTTGACTTCTTACGAAAATTGGTAAATAGATAGTAAACAGGTGAATATGAATATCCTCAAATTTGTGTGATTTGCAAACAATTGAACATTATCTCTCCAAGTCAGGTAGCAATAGTTAGTCCAATGGGACACTCATGAATAAATGAATAATTCAAAACAAAAAAAAAGGTATTCTCTGTACGTGTTAACTTTTTTTTTTAAATTCACAGATAACAAGTAAGGACCAAGCCCTAGAACTAGAATTATGTGCTGTATAACGCATTATACAAGTATAAATGCTAGTGGAACTACTTCCTCCATCGGCACATTGGTGGAGTGCCCTTCCCCTCCCCCCCCACCCCCCTCACCCAGCTGTCGGTGAGTTGTATACGGGTGGCCCCACCTCCTTGCGCCACACACACTGGATGCTTTGGGAAAAAAAGTTTTTCAAGTAAGACAAGAGTTATGTGCATATAGTTGATGGATAACGTCTGCTTTCCCGATGGCTTAGCCATGGTTACTCTTCAGCTTCTGTGAGAGCAAAGCCAAAGTTCTGGTTCAGTTAATGCAGCACACCGTGCACTTGTTTGTTTGTTTGTTCGTTGTTTTACATCCTAGCAACATCTAAGGTCATATCAGGAAGAGACCGTGCACTTGCAGTTATCCTTCCAAGAATAGATGGTCAAGCAGTTGGCGAACTTGTCCATATAACAAAACCCAAATGCAAAAATAATATATTCTAGAACAATGTTGAAAAATACAATTCTTACTTCGTCTTCCGAATGCCGGAAGTTAAGAGTACCCGAGGAGAGGCCAAGCTTTCGCAGGTCCGGAAGTAGCCTCAGTACGCAACTCGGCAGTGGAGGAGGATAACAAATTATTTAGGTAAGTTTGGGAATTTTCATGTGTTGGTTGTATGAAAGTAATGCCCAAGGTGTGACTTATTTATGTGCATTAATGGTGAAGCCGTTCTAAGACGAATCTAACGCTGTGTCGTTGCAGATCGTTCAAGTTAAGACTGCGAGAAGTGCTGCTTTGGACACACTCTCTGCCATTGTGCAAACCAGACGGGATGGCCGAATGAGTTAAAGTGTCCCTCTCCCGTGTTGGTGGGTCGTGGGTTCGAACCCTGGGCGAGTCAAACCAATGACTTAAAAATTTATACTTGTCGCTCCTAGCCAGGCGCTCGGCATTATTAGGACAGGGCAAGGACTGGTGTGCTCAGTGTCAGGATAATGTGACTGAGTGGGATACGAGGTCATTGTGCTGGCGGCCTGGTTTCCCAGTGTGACAGCACTATAAAGTCGCCATGAGTGCGCACTGTCACAAGTCGGTACCCATCCTGATATGACCTTAGATGTTGCTAGGACGTAAAACAACAACAAACAAACAGACCATTGTGCGAGGATCCCGATTTTACCATGGTGAGCAAGTGGAGTGATCGCTGTTGATGTGTTGATAAGTGGATGGCTCGTATGATGTCTACGATGTCTATGGATTAGCCCACGCCAGTGCTGGCAATCACTCCTGGGTTAATTGAAAGCGACCTGGACTCGCTTGACACTCACACAAAAACTAAGCGTAAGAAGACAGCGACTAAAGTAAAGATGAATGCTCGAGCCAGAACGGCCGAGACGAATCAGCCGGGATTTACAGCAAACACACGCACACACATGGCAGATGCTCATGCTAATGAATTCTCGGAGATAAAACGCATGTATGCCGAGATGATCTCTATGAGAAAAGAGGCCCGGGGTAGTAGAACCATATCAGTTTGAAAGAAGAGGCGTGTGCCTTGTGGCAGTACGGCGATGATGATGAAGTGGCCTATGTGGGTCAATATGGTGGCACATGCCACAAAGAATATTGGGAGTACCAAGATGTGGAGGATTATCCTGATGATGAGTATACGTATGATGATAATGAAGGTAGCGATGCTGAAAGTAATACTATGGGTGATCAACTGGCGTGGTTGAAATCAACTTTCAACGCACGTATGACGTCGGCCACATCAGAGGCAGGGCCAGAAAGATGGTGGTGGCTACAGTAACAACTTCAACTCCGACAAACTTAGAGAATTTAAGTTGGCTATGGATGGGCCTGCCGTACTTAACGAGATCAAGAGGTGTATAAGAATCTAAAGAAGCAAGTAGCGCCCCGGATCATGATGAGTGAGAGTATGGCCGGAGTTATTCATCACTATTATGAAGGACCCAGCGAAAGGGGTCCCAAGCCACTCAAAACAATAAGGGAGATTTCATGTCAATATACAGGCTTAGCAGATGTACCAGATGCTCGTATTCAGCCTCTCAGCGAAGTGATCAGATTGCTGAAGGCAGAGGGAGGGCGAGAGTTTGCTCCTAACTGCATCCAAGGGAATAGTGGGAGTGCTAACATTTTAGAGAAAGGTTTGATTGATTGATTGATTGATTGGTGGTTGCTTTACGCCGTGTCGGCAACAGAGGCCATATTCACGGCGAGAAATGTTTGTTTTTTGTTCAAACCATTGCTTTTACATGTAAAAGGAGACAATCAATTATGTGCCAATAGACACTCATTAAATTAGAAAGCTCACAATCATATATTTGTGGTCAAGGGAAACAAATTCCCATAGAAAAAGAAAAGTTTTTATTAATAATTGATAGAATCTGTTTAGTAAACTATATGAGGTGGTACATTCCCGCTGCCCTAAAAAAGGCTAAAATGTTTTCCTGTTTTACCTTAGTAAAAAGGTCATGCATACTGTCTGCAGTGTAGAACCATTGGCGCAGGGCCAAAAAATCAATGCAACTTAGTAATAATGTGTTTGAGTGTCAGCGGGGACTGACACCCAATACATTCAGGGGAGGTTCCCCCTTGAGCAGAAAAGTATGTGTAAGCCACGAGTGGCCAATACGGCAGCGGCTAAGGACCACTTGGGATCAGACACGGTTCAAGGCTCACAGTTCAGGGCCTTCTTCGCAGCCCGATCAGCTCGTTCGTTTCATTGTATGCCGGCATGGCCAGGCACCCAGCACAGATGGATGTCATACCCATCCGTTGTCAGTTGGTTCATTTTATAAATGACCGTTGCTAGAATAGGGTGATTCGTTTTCAGTCCAGCAACAGCCAGGAGGCAAGAGAACGAATCACTGTATATAACATAGTGTGATTGGATACCTCGATACACTCCAAAGCGAGAAGGAGTGCTCGGGCTTCTGCAGTGAAAATCGAGCTCTGATCGAGCAAACGTACACCAAATTTTTCCTGTCAGCAGACTGCCGCAGCAGCTACCCGGCTTTGGTCTTTCGAACCATCAGTGTATATGGAGAGGTGGTCTGCAAACTGGCCTTGAATCTCTGCATGCAGTCCTTGGCACTCGAGTCGATGTGTCCCAGACTTCCTCAGTTCCGTGAGTCAGAGGATAACCGATGGCTTTCTCAACGACCACGGGGGATGTTCTGGGACTTTGGCATCCTCCAACACGTCCAAATCCACGCCCAGGGCCTCCAAATGAGGTTTCATTCGGAGCCTCAGTGGCCGGATGTAATTTGGCCTGACTTCATACCTGGATTCGTCATGTTGCTCGAACAGACAATTGTGTGCAGGATTCAATGCATTAGTTTTTATTTTGACTACATATTGCATGGCCAGTTTGATTCTCCTGTTGTTAAGTGATGGTTCATTGGCTTCGACATAAAGGCTCTGAACTGGTGAGGTGCGGAAGGCCCCCAAGGGCCAGGCGCAGTCCCTGGTGGTGGATCGTGTCTAGCAGCCCAATATATGATTTCCTTGCGGAACCGTATACTATGCTGCCGTAATCCACTCGTGACCGAACCAAGGTTCTGTACACGGAGAGCAGAACATCTCTGTCCGCTCCCCACTCTGAGCTGGACAGCACCCTCAGAATATCCAGCGCTTTCAGGCATCTTGTTTTCAGGTACTTTATATGTGGCACAAAAGACAGTTTTGCGCCAAGAATGAGGCCCAGAAATTTGGTTTTCTCAATGACTTTAATGGGATCCCCATCCAGGGTCAGCCCCGGTTCCGCATGCATTCTACGCAGCAGGCAGAAATGCATGCAGACTGTTTTGGTCTTGGAAAATTTGAAACCGTTCAGAACTGACCATCGATGGATCCCATTTATGCTTGGTTGTAGCTGTCTCTCTATGACATTCATGTTAGCACCGCTGTAATATAAAACAAAGTCGTCCACAAAAAGACTACAGGAGACCCCCCGCTTTACAGCAGCAGCAATACCATTAACCTTGACCCCGAAAAGGGTCACGGCCAGTATGCTGCCTTGAGGTACTCCTAGTTCCTGTGAGTGTAGCAGACGTCGTACAGAAAGGTACAAGCAGCTGATGAAATCTGTCATGGCTTCGAACAATTGTATGTACACCAACTCAGGATACCGGGGGAAGAGGCGTCGACACTTTAACAATCGTGCATGTAGTGGAGCTCCGTACAACAAGTTTTGGGGAAATGGTCGCTTCAGGGGCAATCATTGGCCGAGGCTTGTCTAGCTGGGGCGCAAATCAACGCCCCCCCCCCCCCAACCCAATGAGAAACAATTTTTTACCACTTTACGGAGTACTACACAGAGTACGGCAGGACGCCAAACATCAACCGTGGACATGGTCAAGAAACCCCAAACAGGGGTTTTCAGAATTGAGCCAACCTCTCCAGGTGGGTGACTCGGCAATATTGAAGCCTGGTAAGAATTTGAATGTTTCAAACTTTTTATTTGTGGCGGGTAACATAGTTAATAATTTATGCAACTTTCAGTCTCTCATGTCAGACCCATGGATTTTAAATTGTGTTAAAGGCATGACGATCCCCTTTTTGAGGACTCCAGTACAGGAGAGGGAATCCTTTCCCTTCAGAATGGATAGGGAAGAGAGAGTTTGTCAATACAGAAGTCGCAAACTTAATGGAGAAGGGTGTACTATCTTCAGTACAGGAAAATTCACAACAATGGGTGTCCAACATCGTATGGCCTAAACCTAATGGAAAGTTCAGGATGATTTTGGATCTAACAGAACTAAGCAAGATAGTAAAGTATGAGCACTTTAAAATGTTTAACCTGAAAACCGCTCTGGATTTAACTGAACCAGCATATGGATGGCAAGTGCAGATTCAACGGATGCCTATTATTTAGTTGCCATAAACAGATCGCAGCGTAAATAGATCCCGTTTGGGAAATGGTTTACTCGAGTTTCAAGTACTACCTAATGTGTTGTCACCTGGACCTAGAATATTCACCAAATTACTTTTTTTAAATCCATTTATGCTAAATTGAGAGAATGGGATATGTGGGATTCCCATATCTGGATGACAGCTTTGTAATTGGTAAAAGCGAGGGAGAATCCAAAGAAGCTATTTCAGTGCTAGTAGACACCTTTACAGATGTGGCGTTAAGGTAAACTTAGAAAAATCAGTACTCACACCAACGCGGTGCTTAACGTTCCTGTAATTTGAAATCAATTCAGTGGAGATGCACATATCACTCACTTTAGAGAAAAAACTAAAGATTCTAGAAGTAATCAAAGAGATCTCTGAGGAAGATAAACTGGTAATTAGACAGGTGGCTGGGCTGATAGGACTGATAGTGGCCTACGCACCTGTGGTGGAATATGCTGGCATCCACTTCAAAAGCCTAGAGAGATAAAATAAAAGCACTGAAAAGATGCAAGGGGAATTTTGAAGATACCATGTGGATATCTGAGTTAGGATACAAAGACAGATTGGTGGAAAGATAATTTAAATAATCCAAGAAAAATTAGAAGAGAAGACCCTGATGTAGAATTGTTCACAGGCGCTTCACATCAGGAATGGGGAACACATACGGGCTCAGAGCAGACCAGGGGTAGATGGCACCCAGAAGAATTGAGTCACATTAATGCCTTAGAATTGTGGGCTATCGCTTTCGGACTTAAAAGCTTATGCACAGGTAGAAATATCCCCATTAGACTCAGAACTGACAGTACAATGGCACTAGCTTATGTTAAGAACATGGCAGGTACCAAGTCAGAGGATTGCCTCCTAGAGGCACTAGAAATTTGTGAGTCGGCCCAAAGGCAGAATAACTGGTTGACTATCACACATATATACTAGGAGTGGAGAATGTTTTGGCAGGTCAATGAAGTTTAAAAGACCATCTGGAGTGGTCACTGAATACACAAATATTTGAAGAAATTTGTAATGCTTGGGGAACACCACAAGTAGATATGTTTGCCTCACGGTTAAATGCACAGATAACTAAATGTCAGCTGGGAACCAGAACCAGACAATGGGAGAACAGATGTGTTCTCATTCAAGTGGACAGACATTTTCATTCATTACTTTCCACCCTTCTCTCTACTTCCAAGACCAGACGGGATGGCCGAATGAGTTAGAGCCTCAGTCTCCCGTGTTGGTAGATCGTGGGGTCGTGGGTTTGAACCCTGGTCGAGTCAAACCAATGACTTAAAAATTTATACTTGTCGCTTCCTAGCCTTGCATGGACTGGTTGGCTCAGTGTCAGGATAATGTGACTGAGTGGGATATCAGGTCATGGTGCTGGCGGCCTGGTCTTCCAGCGGGGCAGCACTATAAAGTCACCATGAGTGTCCACTGTCACAAGTCGGTACCCGTCCTGATATGACCTTAGATGTTGCTAGGACGTAAAACAACAACAAACAAACAAACAAAAACTACTTCCCAGAGCAGGATGCAAGATCCAGAGAGATACAGCGAGAGTGGTAGTGGTGACTCCGCATTGGTCGGTGCAACCTTGGCACCCACTTCTTCAGCGAGAAGCAAGAGACAGTATACAGTTCCCAAAACACACTGGGAACCTTGTTGGAACGAACAACCTTGGAGGAGTCTCCAGGAGAGGGGCTAATATCAAGATTGACGGCATACCTTTTCTACCTCGACCGCTAGATGGGTACAATATAGATAAGAAAACTTTACAGTATTTTACTCATATGTGGAGGCCCTCCACAAGGAAAAGCTCCAAGACCCATATTAATAGGTGGGGTGTGTGGGCGTTGGAACGTGGGGTGAGCATCTTGGCTCCCCCACTTTACTTTGCGACGGGAGTAGGTTATGAGGCTATAAATACAGCGAGGTGTGCGCTCAGCCTTATTCTCCTGCTTGTGGATGGTCGCATATTAGGTGAACATTACTTAGAGAAATGTCTTTGCAAAATCTGTCATGAACAGAGGTCACCACAACTTAGATATGATAAATTCTGGAATGTTAGTACGGTTCTAGGTTGAATCCAGAATCTTAAGCGATACAGTGTTAAATTTTCAAATGCTTTCTTACAAGTTGATGTTACTGCTTTTGCTTGTGTCTTCACAAAGAGGACAAACTATTCTCAGCCTATCCATAAACAGGATGAGGATCGAGAATGATTGCAGTGTATTCAAAATGAGAAATCTGTTAAAGCATAACCAGTTGGGACAGCCACTGGACTCGATCAGGTTTGATGAATTTAAAGATCATAAATTATGTGTTGTAAAAACTCTGAAAAGCTACCTAATAAGGTCAGCTAATATTAGAAAAGATTGTAAGCAATTGCTGATTTCTTATATTGGACCACATGGCCCAATCTCGAGAGCCACATTGGCCACATGGGCATTAAATGTATTGGAAATTGATATGTGTGGCATTAAATGTGTGGGATTGATACCTCAAAGTACAAGGGCCATAGCTCTAGAAGGGCTTCCACGTCCTCGGCGAGGGCAATGGGAGCAAGTTTGAATGCAATTATGCATAGCGCATCTTGGAGACACAGTGCGAGCCTCGCACAGTTGTACCACAAGTCCTTAGAGGACCTGAGTGAAGTACAGAGAACTATTCTTCAGCGAACGACCTGCTAGAATGGCCCAGACAAAATGGTCAGGAAACAGTTAGTTTTAAGAAACAATGTTACATTTAAAGGTTGGATTTTGGGTTGCAGAAAACCCATCTAGTGGAAGTATTAACAAAACAAGAGAATGTCAAAGAATTTTTTTTAAATAAAACAATAGAATGTCAAACTCAATACGAGATACAGTTAATGTGAGTAATTTAACCAAAAAATGTTAAAGAACAACATAGTGTAAAAATATACGGATTTTCGGTTCGGATTTATATAGTGGCAGAGAGCATTACTATTCTCGGGCAACGGAGTGGGGACCAAGGTTATGTAACAGAGAAGCAATGGGTGCCCCACTCGCGGTGTGACCTAAGAGACTATGTGGAAAATGTGACAACACATAGTGCTCGAGATTGTGACGTGATGTTCGTACATGTATGAGACAGTTAATGTTTAGTGAAATGTTCCATCCATGCACCAGAAAGAATGCAAGTGGAGGGGAAGGACATTTTTAATATATGTTTATTGTAACTGTCTGCAACTACATGTTACCATGGGGCCGATGGGCAAGCACACCCAGCCATCCTGCATACATTATGGACACCACCTGCAGCTGAGTGTTGACTGACAGCTGCCCCCTATTAGGGCGTCGCCATCCAAGCTGTAGAGGGTGTCTGATTGGCTGGCTGTGGGAGCCCAGTCACCTGCATTCCTTATACCTGACACACAGATCCCAGTATGGGCACTCTTGAGAGGGACTCTTGGCTAGGCACTCTTGAGAGAGACTCTTGTCTAGGCACTCTAGCAGGAGGCACTCTTCTCTTGTCCAGGGTTCCAGACACTCTGTCTGAGACCCCACTTTCTATACACAAACTAGCAGCAGCTATTCAAAGGCACTGAGCTGTGTGCAACAACCATGGGACTCCGGTTCAATGGGCTGTAGGCACTGATTCTTTTACACACTAACAAGAGTAATGAGGAGCTGTGTGGACAGTAGGTAAGGAGTGAGGGTGATAGGTTACTAGTAGGTGAACAGGAGTTGATGCCAATAAAGCACAACTTCTTCACTGTCAATCTTGCGTGACTTGTCTTCCCTTTCTTCCTTATGAGTTTGTTGAGAGGGACATCAGGTGGGAACTGAGAGAGAGTTGTCAGAACACACATGGGGAGTGTCGTGGTATCTGGGGCTCTGACGGCCGAGTTCCCAAGATATCACAATAGGGAGACTGGGGCTGACTAATGTTGGTAAAGAATATGAGTTGTTTGATTATACTGGAAGGCTAGAAGGGAAAGATGATGGAAGTAAAGAGGAAGGAAAATTACAAGGAGGAGAAGTCGGGGCCAAAAAAACAGGCTACGAAGACTCTCCCGGTATTCGGAAGATGAAGTAAGAATATTTTAGTTATACTAGACTTACTTGTAAGTTGTGGTATTACTAAGATTCTTACTAATCTACGAATACGAAGGTAAGGAGCAGGGGCCTGCCCACCCTCACCTTGTTATAAGATTATAAACCATGAATACTCGAGTATAATAATTAAATAGGTCATGGGTGGTGGCGGGTAGGTTTCCTGAAAGATAGTTAATAGGTCTTTTTTGTCCCCTCCAATTTAAAAAACTGAGGCTACTTCCGGACCTGCACAAGCTTGGTCTCTGTCCTGCTCCTTACCTTTGTATTCATAGATTCGTAAGAATCTTAGTAATACTACAACTTACAAGTAGGTCTAGTATAACTAATATATGTTACAAAATGGCCAACGTTTTAAATTTTGATTTGAGAGGTCTCAGATTTAAGTCATATTGCTTTTGTTATTTATAAGACAGGTGACCCTTTGTCAGCTATAAATTTATAAGGATATCAGACTTGCAAGTAATTGTGAATAGTCAGGACATTAAAGGAATATATATAAAGAAGTGTGTTGTTAGTCAGTTTTCTAAGGCCGCGTGGGGCTATTTCTACTGACACCTAAAAATATTTAGAATGGAATGGGCTAATGTTGACAATTATAGAGCTCACTCAACCAGAGGGGCAATGCTCTCCAGTTACATATATGAGTAATCACGCAACTACGTGTGTATTATAATTAATTATAATAATATAAATTAACCGGAGCACAATCACTGGATCGTATATGTTTATTGTACAGGTTATTATATTTAAAGGTATTCGGAGTCGCGCGCCCACCTCTCGGGTGCGGAACAGTCGACCGAAGCGCCACCTGCGGTGTGCGAATAGACAAAATCCTGTCTGTGTCGCCCGAACTCCGTTTTATTTATCTAATATCCCTTCTTAGGTAATTATGCGGTCTAGGATCATGTGGTTTAAACGGACACACGTCTTATAATTCAGGCAATTATTGAAAGACCCGCAAGTGCATTTCGCCGGCTACAAGAACCCCCACCCTTTAGAGCACAAGATTGTGATTCGCATTCAGACTGCACCCGACTACACCCCTCAGGAGGCCTTCACAAACGCCATCACCGACCTGATCGCTGAGGTGTCCCTTCTGGAAGAAAGATTTAAGGTGTTGTTGTAATACGTTTTCAATCTTTTATTAAACAAAAACAAAAAATCGTTCGGTTTATATTGTAGCGTCTTTATTGAGTACTAGGCTACCGTCTGTATATCTTTTTATTATGAAGTTATTCAATGCAATCGTTATTGAACCCTTCAATATAGACGTGGCGCGGTGGCCTAATTGGTAAAGCGCAGGCCTCACGTGCGGAAGGTCGGGAGTTCCATTCCCGGTCGACTTTGAAATTGATACTTGTCACCTCCTAGCCTGGCGCTTGGCATTAATAAAATAGGGCAAGGACTGGTTAGCTCAGTGTCCGGATAATGTGATTGAGTGGGATATCGCGTCATGATTTCCCAGTGAGGCAGCACTATAAAGTCGCCATGAGTGCGCACTGTCACAAGTCGGTACCCGTCCTGATATGCCCTTATATGTTACCAGGATGTAAAACTCCAACAACCAACCAACCAAACTCTCCAATACATCAATAATAAAAATTGAATGAAATAAGAAAGTTACAATCAATGTGTGATATTGTCTTGGCTTCTTGGTTACAGATATTACCTAAATTAGTAATTATAGACATATTCTAGCTCAAAATTAGGATTTATCTATTCCAGCATCTTGGTTTGCACATTAATTTAGCATATTTTCACTTCAAATATCTCCAAAGCTAGCCTCTTAAAATATACGTTACTTCAAACTAAAGTAAAATAGATTATACCGGTCAACCGTACAAACAAAACATATTGAGACTGAACTATCGCATAACCCACGTGCCCACCGGTATTCATATAATCACTGGTATTAACTGTTGTGCTTAGTTTTCGCTAGATGTACATAAGTGAATGCACTTCTTGAGGATTAGGCTGCCTCTTTATAGCAATATTCATCAGTGTTTTCCTTTTCACGCCACCCAATGTCCTGCCTTTTAGTAAAGAATCTTCGAGATCGTGGTGTTGATATACCACCACTTTAAAACGATAAAAACGGTAGTGTGTAAAGGAACAATTAACGCCCTCTGATGCAACTTTAGCCATTTACAGAACCTAGGTATTTTGACATAAACGTATTGTACGGTAATCTGTGAGGTATGATTATTCTGGGTCTTTTGTAAATTGAGTGTATTAGTTTTGCAGTCATAATAAAGGTAGCCAGTATGATTACTGGATGAGAACTATTCCCGACCAGACGGGATGGCTGAATGAGTTAGAGCGTCCGTCTCCCGTGTTGGTAGAACATGGGATCATGGGTTCGAACCCTGGTCGAGTCAAACCAATGACTTTAAAATTGATACTTGTCGCTTTCTAGCCTGGCACTCGGCATTATTGGGATAGGGCAAGGACTGGTTGGCTCAGTGTCAGGATAATGTGACTGAGTGGGATACCATGTCATGGTGCTGGCAGCCTGGTTTCCCAGTGGGGCAGCACTATAAAGTCGCCATTAGTGTGCACTGTCACAAGTTGGTACCCGTCCTGATATGACCTTAGATGTTGCTAGTACGTAAAACAACAAACACTATTCTCTGACAAATGCTGCCTGTCACAGCGCTTTTCTTTGTTTCTTTTCTTTCAGTTGATCTAATCAACCACATTCATGGTGCGGGCTTAGGGTGGTAACGGCTAACATGCACTGTCAGGATGGGAAATTACACCTCTGGTACCTCAGGTACAAGCATACACTAACAATCCTGCGACACAGAAAACGAATATTTATGGACACTTTGACAGTCACGGACACATGGTTTTAGTCACTATTGTGCAGTTTGACTGTAAAGAGTGGGTGTGGCATTGCACATGAGTTTGAGGTCACTAGTCCTTAGGTACTATGATGTAGTAACAGCCTAGTCACACAGCCAACCATAATAAGTTCATCAGACTACACATTGCAAAAAAAAATATTTTAAAATAAAAATAAAATCTGTGTGGATTTGTCTAGAAATTAGGATTTTTGTTAATAATTAATGTTGTCCAATGACAACCTATTTACAAAATATCGATTATTTTGTAAGCAATCTTTACGTCATGCACAGTATCCCTGGAATTCAAATGATAATTGAATAACTGTTGAATTGGCACCCTGCCCCTAATTCAACCCCTCCTCCCCTTCCTGTTAATGGTCATATATATGGTCTGCTATATCTTAAAATATTGATATTCTAGTAACATATACTGTGTTACACGGTTACACATGATATCGCATCTGTGTTTCCTGTATAAGGGTGTGTTCTTTGGTTTGTTTATTAAAATGGCCCGGTATTGGCTGCTGAAATACAACCAGTGGTCCACAGCTGGTTCATCAAAGGCTGTGGTATGTGCTGTCTTGTCTGGGGGAAAGTGCATATAAAAGATCCCTTGCTGCTTATCGGAAAGAGTAGCCTAGCAACAGGTTTCCTCCAAAGAAATATGTCAGAATTATCATATGCTTGACGTCCAATATCCGATGATATGAAAATCAAAACTGATTTTGGCTGCTGCGATAAGGAATACAGATCTGTGCATGGTAGTAGTAGACTCTAATCAAAGGGCATTACAGTACCGGCCTAAACTGGGGTCACTTGGCTGAGTGAGTGACAGCTTAATTACACGTTAAAGCTTAAACTGGGGTCCTTTAGGAGAAGTGGGAACTATGGTTTAGAAATGAGCATCACTAGCAGGTCCAAGACCGGCCAGGGCCTTTTATTGTCATCTAATAATGAATATTGTCAAAGAATAGCAACATTATCATAACAGTATGTGGTACATGCACTGAATTGAGTAGCAGGTAGCCTATTCGAATTTGCACCTTCCTGTGTTATGGACCAGACGGGATGGCCGAATGAGTTAGAGCGTCCGTCTCCTGTGCTGGTAGATCGTGGGGTCGTGGGTTCGAGTCCCGGTCGAGTCAAACCAATGACTTTAAAATTGATACTTGTCGCTTCCTAGCCAGGCGCTCGGCATTATTAGGATAGGGCAAGGACTGGTGTGCTCAGTGCCAGGATAATGTGACTGAGTGGGATACCAGGTCATGGTGCCGGCGGCCTGGTTTCCCAGTGGGACAGCACTATAAAGTCGCCATGAGTGCGCACTGTCACAAGTCGGTACCCGTCCTGATATGACCTTAGATGTTGCTAGGACATAAAACAATAACAAACAAACAAACAAATCCTGTGTTGTGTATAGTTTGATCTTTCTGAAAATAGTTTCATGTTTTGCTATTTATAAAGAAGTCATTGACGTGTTTCTCACTTTGTTTTACAGGAAGCCATTCGCGAGAAGGAAGGTGACTAGACAAAGATTGCCACTACGGCAATGATAAGCTTAGATATTAATCACTGAGCAGTGCTCTTGTCATCAACATTGTAGGAACGTCATTAAGTATTTTTCATGATTCATTGTCCTAGCTTATTCTAGATAATTAAAGAATTGTGTTCCGCGTATTGTCATTGTTTATGGGCACCAATAGTGCAATTTTCACTTATGGTGGGAATTCAAATCGATTTCATGATTATGAAATGTCTTCATGGTAATAAATAATGTTTAGATGAGGTTGGAGTTGGTGTATGTGACAGTAAGTATAAGAATATCACAAACATCTTTTCATTTCATCAAGTACTACCGAAATAGATTATAATTTTTGTTAAGACCATGCGATATGGTGCATTAGCTTTTTTTTTTAAACATTAAATAAGAATACATTTTAATACGATTATTGTGATTAATTGTTAGTATTTATAGCAAGCACATTAAATCAAATATGAGAAAGATCTCCTTCAAGATTGAATTCCGGAGACATTTTATTGTATGGACTGATGACCTGGAAGCAGCAATACACACCGATCGCACACCAACACTGCTGGGAGTTGTGTGTTACACATAACAACTGAAGGCTATGAACTTATGAATCTACTCAGTTATGTGCACTTTTTCAGGCAAATACATTGCTTTGAAAATGGTCCTTTAGCCAAGTCAAAATGCTATAACGTTGTATACTGTACCATCAACCTGGTTTCCATGTTACAATGTTTAAAGTCAAATAGTTATTGTTGCCGATGTATATTAAGTATGTTAGTAATGCTACATGTATTTGATCCGGACAGAGGAAGCCCGAGGCGGATGTGGGAGTGGAAAGGAAGGGTTTATTCAGGAGACAGGTACAAAATAAACAACAAATAAAGGGGTAGTACAGGTTATGCAAATGTTCTTGTGCAGGTCAGTCGACCTCGTCCAACTCCGCAGAGGGGCCCGGAAGGACCTGGGAGGAGGTAGGCCCGGGAGCCGACCCCCACGCAGTGGCCTACAACAACAGGGTGGGTGGGTGCGGTAAATCCATTGACGTGAGGATATGCGGCCCGAATGCAGGGTCACAGGAAAAGGCAGGAAGGAGGGGAGGGTCCGAGAGGCCCGGATGGGGGCGCCTCGGGCTTCCCACCGGATCAACCACAATTCGGAATTATGGGCCGATCCAGACAGAGGAAGCCCGAGGCGGATGTGGGAGTGGAAAGGAAGGGTTTATTCAGGAGACAGGTACAAAATCAACAACAAATAAAGGGGTAGTACAGGTTATGCAAATGTTCTTGCGCAGGTCAGTCGACCTCGTCCAAGTCCGCAGAGGAGCCCGGAAGGACCTGGGAGGAGGTAGGCCCGGGAGCTGACCCAAAGCACAAAGCCAAGGCTCTCGGGGCGTCCGCGGTCACCTGACGGGGCACGTACGTGTGCACCGCGTCGGACTCCCATGTCCCCTGGGCCATGATGGCGGAAAGGTCCACCCCCCTCGAGGCGCAAGCCTGCGCGGCGCCTCGGCGGAGCCCGTGCAGGGTGAACTCCTCGGCGTGAGGCATGTGGGCCGCGCGCAGGGCGGCCCGGAGTGAGGGGGACGCCGGCGCGGGCGAAGAAGGCCGGGGCGTCTCCCGTCGCAGGGACCAGGTTGAGGGCGCGCCGCCAAGCGACTACTGGGCACAGAGGCGATCTGGCGAGGGCAGGCGTGAAGATCGAGACGGCCTGCGCCGGGACGCGGATGGTCTTGGAGGAGGTCATCCGGAGGCGCAGGACCCCGGGAACCGGCTGGACGTCATCCCTGCGCAGAGTGTGAGGCCCCCCCCAAGGGGCGTGGGTGGGGGAGAGGATGTTCGATTGCCTGAGGAAGCTGAAGAAGGCGATGATGGTTGCGGCCCAAGGGGCAACCCCGAGGTGCCCCTGGGCGCGCATCTGCCTGCAGATGAGGGGAAGCATCTCGGGGGTGACGGGTGGGGCGCGGCGGGTGGGAGCCGCGAAGAGCCGTTTGACGCCACGTCTCACCCGCGTCGCGAAGGGTGCGGGGGAAGGCAGCAGGCGTTGCAGGTGGGCGATGAACTGGCCGACGTCGTAGGGGGCGGGAGCCAGATGGTCGACTCCCCGCTCGACGGCGAACTCCAGGTACCGCCTGGCGTGTCGATCGTGATTGCGCCAGGTCCCAGGCGCGAGGGCGGCGCGGTGGAGCGTCATCAGGTGCTCGTGCGCGCGCGTGCCGTAGTCTGCAAAAGGTTAAAGGTCATGGGTGAAAATGTCCAGCGAGTGCCGTACATGTAATCTACGGATCCCCCTGCTACGGCATTCATTGCGGACTATGTCGAGGGTAACCCGGGAGTAGTGCGCGTGGCTGAGGGCGTCCATGAGGACCAGCTCGACACCGGGCTTGTGATGGACGGTGATCTCGAAGGATCCAAGCGCCGCGAGGAGCCAGATCTCGTGGGCGCACGCGCCGAGAGTTGGGTCGACTGCGCGGCCGGGCTCGAGGGCGCTGGCGGAGGCAGCGTTGTCAGTGTTGACGATGATGTGGTATCCGCCCGGGGCGTCGGGCCCAAGGGCGCGCACCGCGATGACGAGGTTCACGGCCTCCAGCTCGTGGATGGAGGGGTAGGCTGTCATCATCTCGTGGTCGTAGGCCTCGGAGAAACAGGCTTTGGCGGAGAATGCACCACCGCCGGTCATGCAGGAGTCGCATTCGACGACCCAGCGGGGCCGCACGACTGGGGGAAGGAGGCAGACACCGTTGCCGGCAGCCGCGAAGTCACGAAACCAGCGGACGTCCTTCTTGAGTTCCGGGTCGACGTCCGCGGCGCCCGCGGCCGGGGCCGCGCGGAGGCTCCAGAGGATCCGCCCCATGAATTTGCGCACCGCGACTATGCAGGTGCTGACGTGCGCCAGGCGGCCGACGAGCCTCTGGAGGGCCTTCCTGGTGAGCGTGGGGCGGATGAGCCAGTGTTCGCATTCCCCGATGACGTCGTTCATTTTGTCGTCGGGGATGCGGAGGACCATGGCCTCCGTGTCGAATTCAATGCCCAGCCATGTGAGTCGGACGGTTGGGGGGCAGCATTTGTCGGGGGCGAGCTCGAGGCCGAGGGAGGCGCAGACCTCCCGGAGGGTGTCAAACGCCCGCATCGCGTCGAGAAAGGACGCCTCGCACCCGACGAAGTCATCGACGTAGACCGTCGTATAGAAGCCGCCGCGGCCCATGAGCCACGCCACCGCGGCGGTGACCCTGACGCAAGCCGTGCCCGAGGTCCTGCATCCGAAGGGCAGGGCTATGTCGAGGTAGGTGCGGCCGTCGACCGTGATGCTGAAGAGGAGCGTGGAGAGGGGGTCGGCGCGGAGCTGGCGGTACGCGCGGGAGACGTCGGCCGACCAGCAGAAAGCACCTCGACAACGATGCGGCGGCCGAGGTCGGCCGCGGAGGGAAGCTTGTAGGCGTGCGGCCGCCCGAGGTACTCCCGCCTCGGGACGCCGGCGTTGACGCTGCGGTCCGGGGGGAAGGACAAGTCGACGATGACTCGCCGCTCCCCGGGGGTGGACTTGGGCCGCGTCATGATGGGGCTACACTGCGCCCAAGGGGTGAAGGGCGGCACCGTGAAGGGGCCGAGGAGGGCGCCTCGTCGGAGCTTCTCTGCCGCGTAGTCGGTGATGTGGTGGGCGAGGCCGGGGTCCTCGCGGTGGTTCTTGTAGGTGGGAGACGGGGGCCCGGCCGCGGTGTAGTTGGCCGGGAACCCAAACTCCAGGTGGCCGAGGAGGAGGTCGTCGTCATGGCCGCGAAGCAGGCGACGCCATGTAGGAATCTTAAAATCCGAGGGGACCGGCCCGAGGGCGGCCGAATAGTTCGGGAGTCCCAAGGCGTGGGCGGCGGCGTAGGCCGCAGCGTAGGCAGGTTAGGTGGCCCAGCCCTCACCCGAGAGCACCGGCCAGAAGCTGTCGAGGGTGGCCCTGTACTCGGCGGGGGAGGGACCGCAGGCAGGGGCCGCCGGGATGGAGTGCTGGATGACAGTGTCGATCACTTCCTCGACCGGCTCGTTGGTAGTCGAGCCGGGTCGCATCGCAGAGCCCACATGAGGCGACGGGGGTCCGGAGCCGATGGGGTGGAGCATCTGTCGGGGAGGATCTCCGCGAAGCTGTCGTAGGATGGCGCGTGTGCGGCGTGGCGGGGGCTTCCGGGACCGGCGGGGCGATCGTGGGTCGGGGTGGCCTGGCCCCGTGTGCCGGGGTGCGTGTTTATGGTGTTAGTTGGCGGTGTCTGCTCCAGGCGGCGCCATCAGGCCGGTGTGACGTCATTAGGCAGGGGTGCGAGGCCGGCGTGACATCATTGGGGGAAACCCCCACCGCTTGTCCGAGGTCGTCGGCGGGCGCGGCGCGGGGGGGGTCTGGCCGGGCGGGCACCAGCAGCTGTGACGTCATGATGGGAACTCCCGCCGGGCTGGTGGGCGGCCGGGCTGAAGCCAGAGGCGGCCGGGGCAATGTTATTGTTTATAATGGCCGCATGGCGTGGGCGGCGAGCCGCTACACGGGTACTCCGGGGGCGGTGCGGGGGTCGGCGTCGAGTTGTCCGTAGGGGCGGGACTGTGTCCTCCCACCGCCATCCAGTAATCATACTGGCCTCCTAAAAATCCCGGTGCAAAGCTTTCCCGTGGCGCTCTCTGGCCTTCTTCGAATAACAGCTCACCTCGGCGTGGCCCGTGATGATGCGGCGCATGTTCGCGCAGTAACCACATACGTGCGCGACTTTCTGGGCGCCCGCCCCGTGCGAGGCTCCCTTCGCGGCCTTGGTGCAGGAGGCTAGGTCTTTATTCCATGCCTGGCAGGGCGCGCCCATCACTGCCTTGTCGTAGTGTTCGCGGTTGTCGGCGCCGGACTTGTGCGGTTTTACGGACGGGTGGCTCTCAGGGGCGGGGGCGGGGTTGGGCGCGGCGTGACCCGCCATTGCTATTATTTATATCCTGACTGCGTTTAGGGCGGCCGCATCCTTCCAGCCGTATGGCAGCCTCCCGTCCGCTATGCGCGTGAAGATCTCTTCCGAGTAGCGCCTTACTACCAGCCAAGCCAGCGCACAATTGTCTTGTGCGACCATCTCCTGATGGGTGGAGAGGGCCTCAAGTCCGCTCGCCGTCGTCTTGTCGGCGGCGTGTGGCGTGTCGCCCGGCGTGGGGGGGGGGGTGTCCCGGGGGCGGTGTCGGGGCGGCGTGGGTGAGGGCGAGGACCATGGGCTGAGCGCGGGCTCTGGTCGACGCCGAGGGCGGGATGGGAGCCGGTGCGGGTCCTGGCGTGGTGGCCACCCACAGCCGAGGGCGATATCAGGGAGAATGATCGTGCCCGGCTGCTGTGGAACCGCTCGGTTGCTGCGGGGCGGTGCCTGGCCGGCGGGTTGCGTGGCGTGGACGGGGGAGTCGAGGGGACGGCGACGTACCGTCGCAGGGGCAGCTGCGGTGGCTTCGGTCTCCCTGTGGCGCGTGGCGTCGGCCAGCGCGGCGGTGGCTTCCGCAAGCACCTTGGACTGAGCCGCGAGCTGAGTCCGCTGCTCGGCCGCTTCCTTCCTGTGTGTGGCGGCTTCCCTCTCCATGGCGGTCCAGCACTTCTCCATGGCGTTAATGGTGAGTTGCATCCTTGCCATGTCGTCGGCCTGCTTCGCTTTTAGGGTGGGCTACCGGACCCGCTTGGACTGGCGAGTCGGGGCCGGGGCCGGGGGCCGGGCCTGCGGGACGGCCTGTCTCGCGAGTCGGTTGATACGCTCAAGTCGGCTGTGGGCGTGGGGGATCTTTTCTTGGAGGCCCATTTAGCGGGGCGTCCTCTGGGAGCTGCAGCTCTGCGGGTCCTTTTAAAGTGGGTGACCTTTTAATAGCGTTACCGCTTTGTGACGTGGGTGGAGACGGAGCTGTAGAATCTAAATACATTGACGTGAGGATATGAGGCTCGAATGCAGGTCACAGGAAAATGCGGGAAGGAGGGGAGGGTCCGAGAGGCCCGGATGGGGGCGCCTCGGGCTTCCCGCCGGATCAACCACAATTCGGAATTATGGGTCAATCTATCCCACAAATTGTATTCAAAATATGCTGATATGACTGAAAATGTGAAAAATTGCATATCGACAGCATGCATCTGGCCAAAAATAAATGTCAACTGATAAGACAATCATTTTTGCTTAACTATAATCAATAATATCTTAATGTTTAGGATGTGTGGTAAAATGATTTATGGATGGTTGTTGCACGATTAATCCTAACATTTTTCTCAATTTCTATGAAATCATTACCAAAAAGTGAATTTTTTTTGTCAACTCTGACATATGCACAACATGTGAGTAGTTGGAACTTTTTCTGCTATTATTTTGCACTGGGATGTTCCATCTCCAGGGGGGAACTGGCGTATGGAATTCCACCAGACTGAGAGGGTTCCAGTTCCCCCCTGGAGATGGAACCTCCCAGTGCAGCAGCCAGGCCATTGTCTCCCTATTCGAGCCTTGACATTCAGGTGTTGGTCAAACTGTTGGTATTGTTCCAGGCTAAGGTACTTCCTCTCACTGTTCCAGACTAATGTGCCAGTGTGCTATGCAATACTGTTGTACTGTACTATATTACTGAATTAGGTAGTCCAAAGCGCGCACAAACACGGTCCGCTTAGCTGAGTTCACCTTGTTTTAGTGCATTTTCATTGACAGATATCTCGGATTTATGATCCAATTTCAATAAGCAATATACCAAAAAAAGATTCCCTATTGTCTGCTTGGAAAAATAATAAAATGCTTCACTATATTCAGATATTCATATCGCAACAGGCATCAAGCTCATCTTTGGCCGTCCTGATATGACCTTAGATGTTGTTAGGACGTAAAACAACAACCAACAACTTATCCTTGAAATCTATATTTTTTTAAAGACAACCATATTGTATTATTCTGGGTTTCATCGCCGCTATTGAACACCCAAATTCAGAGTACAAGTTCCACACCCTAACGACGACTACATAGCCCACATAATTTCTTGTCTCAGTTAAGGCTATTTGTGGTGGTGTGTGTTTATATATACATATATGTATGTGCACTATACTCTATTATGGGAATATAAACAAGGACACTATCTTCAGTTCCCTATACAGTATAACCCCGTTAAACAAAACTTGAAGGGACCATAGAAATCTGTTTGGATTAACCAATCATTGGTTTAACCGAGCTTTGGCTTCGACTTTGACTTTTTTTTCTTTTTTTAAACGCAGGTGCATTATGAATGTAATATGCAATGTATGTGGACACTTTGATTATTGTTTTTTGTATGTATATATAGTATAATCCCGTTAAACCAAGCTTGGTTAAACCAAACGATCGGTTAATCCAAACTTTTTTTGGTGGCCCGGCAAAATACTGCCATTTAGCATATAAAAAAGTCTCAGATGACCTTATAACCACATGAAAGTTTGGTTTAAACATACCGGAAGTGGCCTGGTGCCCAACAATTTTGTTTGGATTAACCAACATTATACCCATTCTACTGATCCGTAAGTAGTTACAGTATTGGCCACATCTGCGCCATCTGTGAGTGGCTCTGACCATTTGTATACTAGGGCCGCGTTCAGGGTACGCCTCAGAGTCGACACCTAGGTGGCTCCACGGCGGTTTTTTCCCCTCTTATTTGAATTCAGGTTACACCTCGGAGATGTCACGCTTTTCAGGTAGGGGGGAAAATCGCCTCCAAAATTCAGTGGTTTCAGGCAATCGGAGAAGTACACATGGCTGCACCCTATGGAGGCTGCCATTTTTGAGGCACCCGACAGCTATATGCCGTTCAGACTCGCGCAACGTCCGGAATTTTTTTCGAGGTTATAAATTCTGAATACCGCGTGACTGAACGGCGTATTAGCATTTGTGTTCCTCCAAAATGGCGGTCTCCATCGCATGCAGTTCCTGTAACCATTTGCAATTGGAAGAACAGCTCTGATTGGCTAATGCCCACCACCATTTTGGAGGCGTTTTCGCCTCCTACTGGAAAAGAGCTGTCTCAGAGGGGACGCAAATTGGAAGAGAAAAATATTGCAACAGTCGTACCCTGAATGCGGCCCAACTGTGTCTGGTCGTTAAGCACCTACAAACTCACTTGGACAATCAAATTTCAACTCCTGGCTAATTATAGCACAGTGAGGGGTGAGCATAACCCGATTCCGCGTAGAGCGTTCCCGTTTGGCGTGAGGACGTGTCTGCAAATGCGGATTCCGAGGGACACCAGTTTGCCAGGGACACTTCCATTCAAATGCATTCTTAACGGCGTGAGCAAATCTTCATACAGAAGAAGTCAAATATCTCCCAAATTACACCATCTAGAAACAAATCGCTTGGTACACATATAGAAAACATCTTTACCATAAAGTCTATATTAAATGTATACGGTTAGGGTTCTTGAATTCTATTAATTTTGAATAAAACTAACGTTTTGCACTGCGCGTACCGTCAAACTCAAGGCATTGTCAATGGTCGTGAGCAATGTTCATACAGAAAATACAGAAGTCAAATATCTCTCAAATTACACCATCTAGAAACAAATTGTTTGGTACACATATAGAAAACATCTTTACCAAAAACATATTAAATTTATAAGGTTAGTGACGATGCTGTTCGATTTTGATGCATGTGCAGAAGCGATGTGTCCCTCGCAAACTGGTGTCCCTGGGAAACTGCAACACTGCCATATGTACTTGTGGGTTCTTGATCAACAAAGACCATTAATAAAGAAGTAAAAATAATAAACATGAATAAATCAAAACTAACCAGCAATGTGTGATGTGGCCTCTAATCGGCAATATGAACAATGGTGCCTAGTATTGTAGCAAAACCAGACATTTTTAAGTGAAGACGTTCTAAATTTCAATTTTTTGGAATAAAATATCAAACTTGTTAAACGGACCAGGTATATGCTGCTGAGACAGGAACCGTACTCCGACAAATGCTCTCCAAACACAACCTTGTTTAGTTTTTGTTTATAGAACCAAATATCTGTGGAGAGTAGTGGACCCACTTCACCAGAAGTGGGTCAATGCTGAGGCTGGGACCAGCTGTTGTTTTGAAAATGGATGGGTGAGTGGAGAGAAGGGAGAGTAAAACAGGTATTTTCAATTTTCTTTAAGAGTAGTTCAATCAGGAAATATATTTGCTTTAAGGTAAAATATATGTTAGTACAATTACATTGCATAATTCAATGAGAAACATGTATAGATGAAAAAAGTTTGTTTGTTGAATGTAAAATAGGTCTTGGACTGGATGGGGTTTGAACCCACACCACCAAACAACTCCAGATTACAAGTTCAACACCCTAACCACTATGGCACAGAGGCCACATATAATTGGCTGTGTCAGTTCAGGCTATTTGTATATACAACGTCATATGTACTGGCTATGTATCTATGCATGCATGCATTCATTTATTTATCTATCTATTTACATTGCATCATTCAATTAGAAACACATATACACCGATAAACGTTTTTTTGTTGTTGAATGTAAAACACAGTGAACTACATGGAGTTTGAACCCACACCACCAAACAACTTTAGATTACAAGTTCAACACCTTAAAGTTGCATGGTCCGATGGCCTTTGAATTTTTGTCTTATTTTTTAGATAAATATATCAAATTGATCGTTACAAGCTACTAATCATTACTCCGGAGTGATTTTGATTAAAGATGATTAGTTTTGAAGTAATATGAGCTGAAAGAACCAAAAATAATTTCGACAAGCTTGCCAAAAGTCCTGTGGCTATGACCCAGATGTCATCTCGCGGTGACCACGTGATGTGAGATGACCTGGAACCTTACAGGACTGTAGGTAGGTATTCCTGGTTGGGGGGGTAACATTCTGGGAATGGATTAGTGACATAGGCCCATGGCACTAGGGCTTTAAAAAAAAAAAATGTGTGTCTGTTGTCTGTATGTCTGTATGTATCTGTGTTTGTGTCTGTCTGTGTGTATGTCTGTATGTGTCCATCTGTGTGTTTCTGTGCTGTGTATGTATGTCTGTGGTGTCTGTGTGTGTATGGATGTGTCTGTGTCTGTGTATGTATGTGTGTGCATGTATATGTGTGTCTGCCTCTGCCTGTGTGCGGCTGTCTATGTGTTTCTGTATGTGGGTGTGTCTCTCTCTGGAAAGTCAGGTCAGGTGTATGTGTCTGTGTATGTTGGGTGTGTGCATATCTGTGTGTTTGTGTGTCTGTGTGTGCTGTCTGTGTGTGTCTATCTATGTGTGTCTGTCTGTGTCTGTATATGTATGTGTGGTAATGTATGTGTGTGTATGTATGTGTATCTATGTGTGTGTGTATGTCTGTGTGTGTGTGTGTGGCTCTCTCTCTGCAAAGTCAGGTTGGGTGTATGTGTGTCTGTGTATGTCAGGTGTGTGCATGTGTGTGTTTCTGTGTATGTGTGTGCTGTCTGTGTATGTATGTCTGTGTCTGCCTATCTAT
The DNA here is from genome assembly GCA_030323885.1 of Branchipolynoe longqiensis. NCBI lineage: Eukaryota > Metazoa > Annelida > Polychaeta > Phyllodocida > Polynoidae > Branchipolynoe > Branchipolynoe longqiensis. The sequence goes on from CM059195.1 coordinate 58,099,757, forward strand.
GGGTGTCTGTATGTGTGTGTATGTCTGTGTATGTATGTCTGTGTGTGTATGGCTGTGTGTATGTATGTATGTATATGTATGTGTGTCTGTGTGTGTATGTCTCTGCATGTCTGTCTGTGTGTATGTCTGCGTGTGTCTGTCTGGGGGCGTCTGTGTGTGTGTGTGTGGCTCTCTCTGCAAAGTCAGGTTGGGTGTATGTGTGTCTGTGTATGTCGGGTGTGTGCATGTCTGTGTGTTTCTGTGTATGTGTGTGCTGTGTGTGCATGTCTGTCTGTGTGTGCCTATCTATGTGTGTATGTCTCTGTGTGTATGTGTGTGTGTATGTCTTGTGTGTGTATGTCTGTGTGTGTATGTCTGTCTCTGTGTCTCTGTAAAATCAGGTCAGGAAACACACAGACACATACACACACATCCACCTCATATCCCCTTCCCCTCTATGACCCTGCACAACAGACCTACTTGGTTGGGGGGGCTAATGGGGTCACGAGATTGGCCTAATTGGTTAATGGCCTTACTGCATAATGGGTGTTTCAAACTGAGTGTTCAAAGGGGTGAGGTTATAAACTCACTGGTTATTCTGTATATACTGTCCCAAATCATTAGCTAATAGACCAATATCTAAGTTGGATATATAGCATCAAATGTAAGTAGTTGTTTTAATTTTGACAAAATTATATTTCATCGGACCATGCAACTTTAACCACTAGGCCACAGACACCATATACGACATAAACCATCATATACACAAGGTGTATGTGTGTATATAGAGTAAGTTATACGAGGCTTACCTGGGTATAGTTGAAGAATAACTTCTATTTTACCGAGGGCTTACACTGGGTAGTCGCAGTGTTTCTGGTCAATTTTTACCTAGTTATTTATGGAGGGTATAATGCGAGCCGGTTGTCTATTCAACATATTAAAGTTGCATGGTCCGATGGCCTTTGAATTTTTGTCTTATTTTTTAGATAAATATATCAAATTGATCGTTACAAGCTACTAATCATTACTCCGGAGTGATTTTGATTAAAGATGATTAGTTTTGAAGTAATATGAGCTGAAAGAACCAAAAATAATTTCGACAAGCTTGCCAAAAGTCCTGTGGCTATGACCCAGATGTCATCTCGCGGTGACCACGTGATGTGAGATGACCTGGAACCTTACAGGACTGTAGGTAGGTATTCCTGGTTGGGTTATAACATTCTGGGAATGGATTAGTGACATAGGCCCATGGCACTAGGGCTTTAAAAAAAAAAATGTGTGTCTGTTGTCTGCTTGTGTCTGTCTGTCTATGTATGTCTGTATGTATCTGTGTGTGTGTGTGTCCATCTGTGTTTTTCTGTGCTGTGTATGTGTGTGTGTCTGTGTGTGTATGGATGTGTATGTCTGTCTATGTATGTGTGTGCATGTATATGTGTGTCTGCCTCTGCCTGTGTGCGGCTGTCTATGTGTTTCTGTATGTGGGTGTGTCTCTCTCTCTGCAAAGTCAGGTCAGGTGTATGTGTCTGTGTATGTCGGGTGTGTGCATATCTGTGTGTCTGTGTGTGCTGTCTATGCATGTCTGTCTGTGTGTGTCTATCTATGTCTGTCTGTGTGTGTATATGTATGTGTGGTAATGTCTGTCTGTGTCTGTCTGTGTGTGTGTGGCTCTCTCTGCAAAGTCAGGGTGTGTGTATGTCTGTGTATGTATGTCTGTGTGTGTATGGCTGTGTGTGTATGGCTGTGTGTGTATGTATGTGTGTATGTCTGTCTGTATGTGTATGTCTATGTGTGTATGTCTCTGCATGTCTGTCTGTATGTCTGTGTGTGTATGTCTTGTGTGTGTATGTCTGTGTGTGTATGTCTGTGTGTCTGTCTCTGTGTCTCTGTAAAATCAGGTCAGGAAACACACAGACACATACACACACATCCATCTCATATCCCCTTCCCCTCTATGACCCTGCACAGCAGGCCTACTTGGTTGGGGGGGCTAATGGGGTCACGAGATTGGCCTAATTGGTTAATGGCCTTCCTGCATAATGGGTGTTTCAAACTGAGTGTTCAAAGGGGTGAGGTTATAAACTCACTGGTTATTCTGTATATACTGTCCCAAATCATTAGCTAATAGACCAATATCTAAGTTGGATATATAGCATCAAATGTAAGTAGTTGTTTTAATTTTGACAAAATTATATTTCATTGGACCATGCAACTTTAACTTGTTCCTATTATTTACAAATAATAGTAGTATTTATAACTTCTTGTTGCCTAGGAGAGGGTGGGTGGGCCCTGTACTGCGACTACCCAGGGGCTAAGCCCTCTGTAAAATAGAAGTTATTCTTCAACTATAGCGAGGTAAGTCTCGTTTAACTTACTCTATTTCACCTCGGGCTGTTGCCTCCAGGGCATTCACAGCCCAGGGAGATTTTTACGTATCGAGTATTACACCTGACATCTTTTTTCCCTCTATTCAGTATAGCAACTGCAGGTATTTTTTGGTATTGAACCACGTTTCCACAACTTTTTTTATTTATTTTCTCCACAATGTGTCCCTATGAATTGTAATGACCAATGTCTCATGATGGGGTTTCTCTGCACCTATATAGCAATATAGCTTAAGGATGTAGTCATAGATTCTAATGGTCCTATTTAGGCGTTGTCTAAGAGTTTCTTAGCTACCTTGTTTCCCTTTTCTATCTTTTATTATTATAGTGATCTAGCTGTGTTCCAACCAGCCTGATTAAGTATTCTTTTCACTGACAGTCCTAAAGCTCTAGCTTTAGATGCTGTCGCAACTCTGGTTGAGTGTGGTCCGTAGACCTCAGCATGTACTCCTGCTCTATTTTGCAGTTGTACCGTCAGCATGCCAAAGTGTCTATCAAGATTGGTACCTGTGGCCATATATAACTGACCAACAGTTGTTTTCCCAATCTGATGTCTTTAGTACTAAACCAATACCCCTTAAGGGCTCTATACAAATCCTAGGATATGCACCATATGCGAATCTGACTACAAATGCCAGGAGATGCACCATATGCGAATAGTGACCATGTAGACAATGGGTCCCCAGTCTATAGGGGTTCCTACAATTTGGTCAGTAATTTCTTTTTCCTGTTCATCCAGTCCCTCCAGCGAGAGGGCAACAATGGTCTCTATGATCCGTTATTAATAGTAGAACAATACACAATCTTAGGCCTAACTCTCACAGAATTAAAGTCTTATTTCCCACCATGAAAATGGCCTATCCTGCCGAGATGGTGTAAAGAGACCCAGTCAATTATTACCCGGTCAATTCTTCAACATAGCAAAGACGTTGTTTACCATCCAGAATCTGGAATATTTAGGTTTTGGTGGGTTGTGAGCATAAGCCCCATCTCATCAGCCAGCGGACTAGTTGGTGCTTCCCCAGTGTTTCTCCATCCACTCTCGGAAGTATTAGTTACAATGCACAATGTACTATATTAACGGCACCGAACCCCAAGCCATCCTCTGCCAAGGTTATCCGAAACCTACACACCTGTGCGATTGGTTTAATGTTCCTGGTAATGCAAAATAGACCCCAATTACCAGGGATGAAAGATCTCTGCGATTTCGTGGATTTCCAGGATTTTTCCTGTAGCTGCGCCCGTCCTGATATGACCTTAGATGTTACCAGGACGTAAAAATCCAACAACCAACCAATATGTTGTTTGACGCTGCAGCACCATCAGCGTATATGTGGTGCAAACGCCGCAGCACTAGCAGCGTATACTACTAATACATGCTTCAAATGGCGCAGCACTCGCAGCATATACCAATATGTATGAAACCCGACATCCGGGAATTTTCAGCGATTCCCTGACAATGCTAAGCCTATGGGAGAATATCAGAATTTCCGCTTTTTTCCCCAGAGACCACTTTCATCCCTGAATTACAAAGCCCAATTGCATATAATTTCACCAGTCCTCTCCAGGCGGACGACCCATAGAGTCAATGGTCAATGGTGGCCTGGTCCAGCCCAAAGGGTTGTAAAATCTTCCTCAGAAAAGGTATCCCACCAAGGGGGGTAGTTTCCTTTGCCTCCAATGGTCATTGTGGTATGAGATTGTCCTTTCCTCTTGGCAGGAACTTGCTTTCTCGACTCCAGTGGTTCAGTGCTGTGAGCCTAGGTTGGCTCAGTATTGCATTGGATCCCTCTGTCTACTGCTTCCGTGCAACTTGGGCGATTAGCCTGAAATGGGGGTGGTGGAAGACAGATAAACTTGTCTGACCATTTAAACGAGAAGGCGTCAACCATCCACGATTTAGGCTCGGGCTTCTAAGACACATATTGTCTAATTTGAAGTTTTTTCGTGAAGTGTATAAGTTCACTTCTGGCATCCCCCACAATTTGCCGATTTTGTGAAAGGTTTCGTGAGCCAGTTCTATTTCCTTTCTGCCCATCCCCAAATTTATTAAGCTACTTCGTTGCACTCTTGCAATTTTGTGCAGCACATTTTTTGTATATACGACAACGTCATGTGTTATCTATCTAAATTTGTATTTGGCCATGATTTTGTTTGACTAGGCTTTACAAACCTAGCCCTGTGAGCACTCCAGCCTTGTAGTGACGCATTGTTGTGATTTCCACACTGGGATTGTCTAATTTGATTTGATTCGGAAAGGAGACCCCTGCCCATTCCAACAACGGATGTCATTCCAACCTGCTTCTGAAAAATGTTCATAAGCTTTTCCAAAGTTATCCTTACTTAATTGAAGGCCTTATTTTTTTATTTTTTATAAATTAACTTCCCGTGACTTGACATGGGCCTGTCCATATAAAACAACTGGCGTCTAGGCAGTCACGAGCCCCAGCATCGCTGTGACCTACCTAGTTTTAATCTTATTCCTCGTTCTTACATTTTCTGTAACTGCTTGGAACTTTTTTATTTTATCTTCCAATTTAACTGTGTCTAGTTGGTAATCAAGGAAACATAACTGTTGTGCAGGTGCCGTCACCGATTTATCATGTATAAAAAACCCCTCTTATAACACAGTGCCCAGTTCTGTCACTGCTTTGGGGCATTTTGCATAGCTTTCAGTGATGATAATGAGTCTTCTATGTAGGGTAATAAAATGTACCCTCTCATTGCTAATTGAGAAATTATTGATTTTATTATACGAGGAATATATACAGGGCTGGCGGCAACCAGCTAGGAAGACAGGTATATTCAAATAGCTGTCACTGCCATTTGAAAAGTATAACTTTTTATGTTCCAGTGCTATAGATATTGGACAGTAAGTGTCTTTAAAGTCTACATTGGCTATGAAATACTGCGTTATGATTAAATCAATGGCTGTATTAAGCCAAAGCATTTTGTTGTTAAATATAAATGTTAACATTCTATCCCTTTATTAACAGTTGCACAGTCTGATCATCCTAAATGATCTATCTGGCTTTGGTCTGAGGAAAGCTGACCTCTTGCCCTTGGACGTTGTCGGCTGTAGAAACTTACTCCGTGGAGTGTTACCTGAGCACTGCCATCAAGCTGTGAACTGCCGAACGGGAAACTTGGACTCTAATGGCTGCCTTGTCCAGTTTTACATATAAAAATATGTAACGCGCTGCTAACCATAGAGTAAGCAAGTGGAGGAGACCGCTATGTTTCTTCCCATCATCTGCGCAGAGTTATTGGTTGTAATGTAAACCTGGATATAACCCCCTTTAGGAGTTGACCCCATGCCTTAATTTGTGCGTTTTAGACTCACTGTGGTGAGCATGGCTGATATAGCCAGCCGAGATTGTGAATGCTTAATAGCAATTAACCGTCTGTGCAACACTATTTTCCATAATTGCGTGTGGAACCCGATGTGGTTCTGCGTGAACATTAGCTATCCTTGTGATTCGAGCTTGCGACCTTCCCCATGGGAAGCCTGTGCTCTACCAATTTGGCCACCCCGTCCCGTGGTTTGGGATTACATCTGATTGATTGATTAAATGGTTGGTGGTTTCTTAACTCCGTGTTGGCAGCATGGGCCATATTCACAGCGATTACACTGATATATCAGCTGAGCGACTATGTGATGTCCTGCTAGCCATAGTTATGTATAAGAACCGATATGGCCGATGATGCCACTTTGAAGGAAAGGATGTTACACCTGACGTCCTGCCCATAGCACCGGTGTCAAAACATTACCTATATCCAGGATATACAATTGTCCGCAAGCCTAACAAGTTATGTATTTGCCTAGATCCAACTAAATTAAATAAAGCTATATTAAGGGGACCGTACCCTGTCAGAACGATAGAAGAGGTAGTTGCACAAATACATGGCGCAAAATATTTTTCTGTCTTAGATGCCAATAGTGGTTACTGGCAGATTGAGTTAGATGATGCCAGCTCTAGGCTATGTACGTTTAACACACCTTGGGGGAGATTTCGTTACACTAGACTGCCATTCGGTATTAAAACAGCGGGTGATATTTTTATTCAGGACAAGGGTCCATGTTATTTCAGATGACATTTTAGTGCATGGGGTTACCATTCAAGAGCATAACAACCGTTTAGAGGCCGTTTTAAGACGTGCACGAGAAGTGCACCTCAAGTTGAACCCTAAAAAATCAAAAATATGCCAAACCGAGGTGAACTATGTAGGTCATTTAATAACATCTGAGGGACTCCGACCAAATGCTGACCGGATTCAAGCTATTGTAGACATGCCAACACCACAGGATAAAGCGGCGGTACAACGTTTTTTGGGGATGATAGGGTATGTCAGCAAATTTATCCCGAACATGGCACAGATCACAGAGCCATTAAGGCTAGTTATTCGTAAAGATATCGCATGGCACTGGGATGCAGATCAGGTTAAGGCTTTTGGGAAGCTGAAGCAGCTATTGACTACGACACCAATCCTACAGTATTTTAATAAGCACGAAAAAATTGTTCTGCAGGTGGACGCATCCAAATATGGATTAGGAGCTACTCTGTTCCAACGTAATCTCCCGGTGGCAATGACATCTAAGGCATTAGACAGGACACAGATTAGTTATGCAGTCATCGAAAAAGAGTTGCTGGCCATATGTTTTGGTTGCCATAAATTCCACGAATATATATACGGGAATGAGATAACAGTTGAGACAGACCATAAACCCTTAGTTTCTATTATGTTGAAACCTATCCACGAATTATCAGCCAGGATGCAAAGGATGCGAATGAGGCTCCAAAATTATAACATAAATGTGAGGTACTTAAAAGGGTCAAATCTATTCTTTGCAGATGCTCTTTCCCGAGCACACACCTCAGATGTGCACCCGGAAAACCTCTACGATCAAGACATGTCTGTAGCAGCATTAAATGTAAACATGACTATTTTAGAAGAAGTTCAGAAACAGACATTGTTAGACGAAGTACTGATAAGAGTAAAACATTTCACACTCAGTGGTTGGCCTGATAGTAAAAATTCAATTAATCTGGATGTAACTCCATATTTCACTTTTAGAAATGATATCACATATGATGATGGTGTGTTATTAAAAGGTACCCAAATAATAATTCCCAAAGTGTTACAATCACAGATTTTGGGGAAATTACATGAATCCCACTTAGGGGTGGTCAAGTGCAAACAGCTAGCCAGAGACAGTGTATTTTGGCCTGGATTGAGCAGCCAGTTGGAGGACAAGATAGCCAGGTGCCCCATTTGCCAGGAATTTAGAAATTTACCTCCCAAAGAACTGTTAATTAGTCACTCTATAGATGACATACCATTTAGCAAAGTAGGAGTGGACTTGTTCCATGTTGATGGTAGAAATTATCTTCTAGTAGTCGATTACTATTCAAAATTCCCTGACTTTATAGAATTGTTGGATACGTCCAGTAAAAGCGTTGTCCGTGCGTTAAAACAAACTTTTGCCAGATTTGGGATACCCAAATTTGTAGTGTCGGATAACGAACCACAATTTGCAATTTGCAAGAATTTCAGACATTTTCTTCTGAGTACGGTTTCGTCTCGGTTTTTACAAGTCCGATGCATGCGCAGAGCAACGGACAGGTAGAACGTCACGTACAGACGGTTAAACGGATGATAAAAAGGTGTTTTAAGTCTCAAGGAGATGTGCAGATCGCGTTACTGAATTACCGGAACACAACCATACAGGGCGTTGGTGCATCCCCTGCACAATTATTAATGTCTCGTCGACTTCGTGACAAATTACCTGCTTTAGACCGAACACTCAAAGCGAACGTTCAGCCCTCAAAATTAGTTCAATTAGGTAACAGACAAAATTTACAAAAAAAATATTTCGACAAACATGCAGGTCACACTCAACCTCTTCTGAGACAGGGTGACCATGTTCGTTACCGAAGCCACACTAATGAATGGAAACGGGGAACAATTCTGAATACACATGACAGGGACGAGAGGGCTTATGACCTAGTAAATGAACGTAATCACGTATTACGGCGCAACAGGAAGTTCCTGTACAAATGTCGAAAATGACAATCTTACGCATGTTACCAAAACGTCTGTCATTCAGGCATCAAAACCAAACAAGACTGTCAGTCCATATGTCACAAAATATGGTCGGGTTGTTAGGCCACCTGACCGGTATTAGGTCAACATACCAGGATTACACCAATGTGTCTGTAACCATATTGAGTATAATCTCATTTATTCCATTTTACTAGTTCAAGTGTCCAAACATAAACCCGCTGAGACCCGTCTACACTATGTACTGTAATAGGTAAGCGGGTAATACTATTAATATTCTATCGAAACGGTTGTATGAAAAGCTGGTAGCTCATTCTTAGTCATTAAAACAAATGCCATGTTGTCTGTTTGACGGTCATTCGTCATGTTTAATTTATTATAGGGTTGTTCCAGTCCGTGCAATCATCGTTGTATAACTTTTAAGAAAAAGCAAGAGACCTATGAATCATATACAGATATATTCTTGAACATATTGTTAAATAAGGTGCTTATAACCTTGCACAATGCAGTGACACACATCCCACCAAACAGTGGGTCATACAAAGAACAGACAACACAATGTATGCCTGTAAGAAGTGACTTATCACTTAAGGTGCCCTTGCATCAATGTATACATGTTTGTTAGAGGAAAGTTAGTTATTCTCATGTTACAGATATGTAGTATCAGATTACAGTATTGTAGTTTATGTTATCGTAAATGACATTTTCATTGGCGTATAGTAACATTTATTCGCACATGGACTGTTGAACAGATTCATGTATTGTTAACATATGTGATATCGTTATGTCATATTCATGTTTTTGTTATTCATTTTTTTTTTTTTTCTATTGTTGTCCAAGGACAGGAGGGGATAGGAAAGTGATGTTTACGTAGGTCAGTAAGACGGTGTTCAAAGTTGGGGATAGCTCTTAAGGGGTTGTTGCCTTAAACATGGTGAATACAATAAAATAAGCCAGATAGCTGGTACACTACACCGGGCCGTCATTAGGTTATAAGTTATGTCATGAGGTGATAAGTATGTTAGTCGGTAGTAAGATATGTTATTCAGTGATAAGCTCCGTTATTCGATAACTATTGTAAACAGGGAAGGTGTAATGTATGTAGTTAGCTGAACACCCCCACTGCAATATATGTAGTTACCCGAACACCCCTCACGTCATTACCGCGTGACGTCACAAGGAATTGGTTCTAAATAAAAACAGTTACGTTACAGAACTCACGGTGTCGACACGTCTTTTACACCAGCTACTGTCATAGCGTACAGCCAAGATGTAGGGATGGATGAAAGTATGTGTTCCTCCGTGCCGCATAATTATTCGGTGTGGATCATGGTTTTTCCAAAAGGCTGTGGTTAAGCCGGAAAAACTATTGTTCACGTCCCACAGCCTAACGCCCTGAGTTGGCTGCAGCGGTCTGGGTCTTAGACTGGAAAGTCAGAACCTTAACTGACACGACAGTGTTATTGGTCATAATGCTGACCATGGGTATGACCCCCTGAGGAGTAGAACGCATTGCATTGAAGCTTTTGGTCGATTTAGACTGAACATATTAGTGGGCGTGATTGGTATTGCCAGCCAGGATCGTGAATTATTTCCATATGGCAGTAAAGCCGGAAATGTAGCAGACTGGTCACGTCCATAGCCTAACGCCATCGCGTTGGCTACTTCGATCATGGTTAGATCAGCACTCACCGTTATATGGCCGCAGCTGGTATTGACGACCAGGATCGTGAATTCTTTCCATATGGCGATAAAGCCAGAAAGGTAGCAGAAAGCTACTGATCATGTCCAAACCTAATGCCTCAGCGTTGGCTACATCGATCTATTGATCAAGCGTCTGAACCAGTGAGGCCCAACAACCGTAGGGGTGGGAGCAATGGAATCCACAGTAACAAAGGATGTGTCTTCAACACTATCACTCAAGCATTAGAATTTGCTCGGCAGGTTCACCACTTAAAGCTTCAAACTAACGAATTGAAGCTCCATAACAAATGCATGGTGACCAATTGAAATTTGTTGGTATCTATACATTAATGCAACGTTCTGTCATAGCAAAACAGATCTAGGTCAGGATGCTATACTTCGTGCGCGGCTGTATCGCTTGGTACGCGATCACCATTTTTAGGTTAAATCAGAACGAATTAAAACCGCAATTATCAAGAATAAGAATAGCTATTCTTTGTTCCTTAACAACACATTGGTCGTAATGCGAGCATTGCGCTTGATGCGTGGAGAGGAAGAGACCCTCCCCCCGCCTCCCCGGTCGTCGCGCAGCATTCGCACCTCGCGCGACGTCCGCCCCATAGCTCGCTCCCTCCCCCTCCCCCGGGCCGCTGCTTTCGCACCTCACCTGCCACCGCCCTCCTGCCCTCCCTTATAAGGCCGCCCACCGGCCTCCCACAGTCATTCGCCTTCCAGCCCTCCTCCGCGCTCTACCTTTTCCTCCACCCACTCACCCAACTTTCTTTCCTTATCTTCTTTTCTCCAGCTGGTGGAGGCTCCTCGGCGCCCCCCCCCCCCTCACATGAACTCATATCACCACTCTGACCTTGCTCCTTATGAGCCCCTGATATAGCTTATTCATTGTCTGTTGCTCCTCATGAGCCTTACAGGCTTTTTACCTTTCTACTGTTGCTCCTCATGAGCCTTACTTGCTTTTTTCCTTTGTACTGTTGCTCCTCATGAGCCTCCTCACTGTTGCCCTGTACCCTCTGTTGCCACAGGCGTCCCAATAAACGCCTCCTTTTTCCCACCTCCGCCTTGCCTTCTTCCTTTTCGCGCATCAATACGAAATAATAGTGTCATTAGGCCTCCTAAAAACATGTAAACAAACAAATCTAACCTTGAACAACATAGCGTGCTCGCTGTGCTTGGGTTTATTCTAAGTGGGTCAAGACGCTAGCGTCATACGGGTGTAAAGCGCGAATCCTCTGGTGCCAATATGCAAACAAAACACCCATATAGCAACCCGAAATGGTTAATAATTTGCAAATTCACGAACATTTCGTGATCTGTATATGTTTATACATGGCATGTAACCATGATGGAGTCTAAACTTAATTTAGACACTTGTAAAAGATAAAAACGTACCTTGAAACAACTCAGCGTGTGTCTGAGTCTGTCGGAATATGCTAATTGACTTGAGACCAGAAACACTTCATCTCCCTGGGCTGTGAATGCCCTGGAGGCAACAGCCCGAGGTGAAATATATATATACCATGTGTATATCATATGTATGATGTATATACTAGTCATATATCAAATGTATGCATTACTAGTGAAGTGGGCGTGTCTACTCGCCTTGAGCAATTTGCGCACTCGTCCAACGGGAGCGCAAATTGCTTCCGCATGTGCACGCGACGGTTCGCGGGGGTAAAGCGTTGCTTAGCGACTAGCTAAGCAACGAAAGAAGGTCGGGCGTTCGGGGCCTGACCCGGCAGACGTGTTTATTCGCGCTCTGTCATTTTCAGCCGATATTCGGTCTTTTTCTTATCTAAATTCTAAAACCAAGGTAATCAAATCACACGGGAGGAAAAGGGAGTTAGTAGCGCCTTAAATAGGTATGCATATTTCGCTGGTATCCTTGTTAGTTATGGTAAGAATAAAGTCGTGAGCTCTCGTGAAGGTGGACTGAGACGTTCCTTGCATTCTTTACTATCCTCCAGTATTATTGTGGATTAACCGCTATAGAAAACCTGATATTCGATTGCTTTATATGTAATTAAGGGCCTTAAGCCTAAGTAGGCCTTATGCAGTTACTTACTCCATCTGTGGGAATATAATGACAGACTATAACAGAATTTAACGTAGTGTTACTTCAAGGCGGAAATTAACGACATTAACTTAGAACTGATTATCAGTGACAGCGGCGGCATCCCTAGCCGTACGCGAACTTCTAGAATTATTTAGTAACACAATTAATATACCGAAATGCGAAGGGGACAGCCAGCTAGTTGAAATAACCTAACTTATAGAAGTAGGGAAACTTTAGGCCTATAGGCGCGCTCGTCGGCGAATTGCGTATGTAGATGAAACTCTGGCTGGCCGCCTTTAGCGCGGGGCGGACACCGACGGCGACGGACTAACTGCAGACGGGAGGAGGAGCCGCAGCAGCCCGCGGCAGGCTCAGGAATTTCACATGGAAATTATTACATAACATTAACACGTTAGGCTCGCCTTAGGCGGGGGCAGATTAGCCGAACGGTTAAACTAGTATATGCACTAGTAATAGTATATATGTCATATATATACAAGGTATATATATATGGACCAAAAAATGCATATATATTGATCTGCCAATATTAGTATTGGCAGATCAATATATATATATATATATATATATATATGTAGTGGTCTGCACTGACCTCTCAGGCAAGTAACCACATAGACAGGTAGGCGTGGGGAGTGTATTGATATCTAGGTGGTGTAATGGTTAGCACACTGGCCCGGAATGCAAAGAGATGTGGGTTCGAGTCCCGCTCTAGGCGCAGTATTTCCCATTTTCATCACCCCCACGACACTGGTTGCCGTGATCAGGATCCTGTGCAAGCTTTGCGCTGTATGGTTGTTGAACCTACCCTGTGTATGTATGTGTTAGTGCATTGCCTGTATGTATGTAATTGTAAGCATTACAAGACTTACAATTCCAGGGGGACGAGTGTAGTGGTCTGCACTGACCTCTCAGGCAAGTAACCACATAGACAGGTAGGCGTGGGGAGTGTGTTGATATCAGGGAGCTTAGGTGGTGTAATGGTTAGCACACTGGCCCGGAATGCAAAGAGATGTGGGTTCGAGTCCCGCTCTAGGCGCAGTATTTCCCATTTTCATCACCCCCACGACATATATATATATATATAGGCCTGGGGTAGTAAAACCATATAAGTTTCTACACTCACCTATGACGAACTGCACATTCTATGATTCAGCTGGGCCTGAGCATTAATGGTTTGACGGGATCCGCCACAATTGCGCAGGTTTCTGGGATTAATGCTATGATGGCAGCAGCCGTTCTGGTCATGCCTATGTGTTATCGTTTGGATGGGATCCATCGCAAATGTGCCGTTCCACGGCATATGCGTCGGAGGACGACCTGCATGTTCTGTGATCCCGAGTCGTCTGATGGCGCATACACTGCAGAACGTCATAGCCAGAACCTGGCGCATTTGCGATTGATCCTGTCCAAGCGATAACACATGACCAGAACAGTCGCTGACATCATAGCATTAAACCTGGAATTCTGCGCATTTGTGGCGGATCCCGTCAAGCCATTAACGCTCAGGTCTGGCTGTATCGTAGAATATGGCTGCTGGCATTATAGCATTAAGCGCAGAACCCGGCGGATTTGTGATGGATCCCGTCCAAACGATAACGCCTAGGCACACCCAGAACGGCTGCTGCCATCATAGCATTAAAACCAGAAACCTGTGTATTTGTGGCGGATCTCCTCAAACTATTAATGCTCAGGCCCATCTGATGTGGCCAGCATGGAATGGCTGCTGCATTAGTTAATAGTAATACAAAAGATCTGAAAGTCAACAACTTTCAAATGCACATTATCTCACTCCATATGGTTCACTCCTTTTTGCATTCAATAAAAAAATTTCCCCCTTTTATGTAAAATATAATTTATTATATCTATATAAATAGGCAGGGTTTCTCCTACCTTATTTAATTATATATTTAATGATTCTCGATTTTCTATATATTCTGCGGTCTTAGCATTTTGCCCCGCTGCTAAGGCGCTGCTGCTGCTTTTCATTCATTCGTGCTGGCACCCAGCTCACTGCTACTACACAATTTTAGCTTTTATATAGGTAGGGCTATTTCTTTTGCCCGGCCATGGGTCTTCGTTGCAAAAATAAAATTAGAAGGTTCCCACCAACTCCTCGCTTCGACTCTCTCTTTATCTCCTTCACCATAGCCAGTTTTATATACAGTGTAACTGACAAATTTCAAACGGATGCATGCAAAACATACATACATATACACACACACACACCTTGTATATATGATATCCTATACACAAATAGCCTGAACTGAAACAACTAACTATGTGTGGTATCTGTCGCCTACTGGTTAGGGTGTTGAACTTGTAATCTGAAGTTGTTTTGTCTTGTGGGTTCAAACCTCATACAGTCCAAAACCTTTTTACATTCAACAACAAAAAAACGTTTTCATCTATATGTTTTCCTCATTGAATTATGCAATGTAATTGTACTAACATATATTTTACATTAAAGCAGATATATTTCCTGTATGAACTACTCTAAAGAAAATTGAAAATACATCAGTTTTACCCTCCCTTCTCTCCACTCAACCAGCCATTTTCACAACAACAGCTGTCACATGACCAATCTAGGTCACTCTACATCACCAAGTGGAAAGTTCAGTACTAAGCATGCACCACAATGTGGCACAAATTAGAACTATTCTGAGTTTGTTTTCCCGATGAGGTATAACGCTTCCCTTTAACATGAATTTGTTGGGGGTCGGGGGGGGGGGGGAGAATTAACCAAAAACAACAACCAGGCATTTAAAATTCAAGGACAACTGAGTCCTGTTCTACTTGTATTGGTTTGAACCAGCATAAATAATGTAATATATAAATATATCTTTAAATTGCTCAATCTCTAGTTCAAAATATACTTTACTGGATCTAAATAAAGAAATGTAGAGTGGCCTATATAATTTTGCTTCAAAGGGACAAAAAGTACTAATGAACTGATTCTATGTGCTTATGTTTGTTATGAAGCATCATACATAATACAATGTGATTAGAAGAAACGTCCGGTCAGCAGCTGGAGGTGTAGTGAAGGCTAAGTGGTAGGTGTGAAAGTATATCTGAACACTTTGACTTCTGGATACTGAATGGTTTATTCCGTCCAGGGCTCACTGAACCGCTGGCTAAACTTTCCATGACGTCATCTCATTTACACACTCCTTTGTTCACTCACTGTCTAGAACATCATGCAACTCATTAATATATATTACCCACATGTCTGGACGTCTATTACGCATATATCACAGTAGGCAGCCGGCTTTATAAGTTATATACAGCAGTGCAGTCCCTTAGCATGAAGCATCAGAGATTAGCTTTGCAGAGCTGTGAAAGCCCAAGTCAGGCGAGGCAGAGGTCACAAAGTTAGAGGCTTCCCTCTCCCCGCGGCGAATCAAATGCAATGCAAAGCATTACGACCAAGGCAAGAAAACTTGTCAAACTTTTCAAACAGATTGTAAAAATATACATCCCCCCCATAAAGCATTTCTGAAGCAGGAAATGTTTTTAAATGACCATCACCATATATAAACATATCCAGTAAAATGAACGTAACAATAACCATATATGCGTACTTAGCTTAAACACAGGTTCTAGCGAATGTCTGAGCGCACTATGGCACTGAAGTCCTCTAAATGTCTGGCTTCGTAGCCTCCATATTATATATTGTCAGTAAATACAACACACACACCAAATGCAGCTGTAACACAACTTAATCCTATCATGCACATGTGTTCGTGTGTATACACCCAGTGTGACTGACTCACTACAGGTCTAACCTGCTCGCTGGCCTAATCAGCCGACCTGACCTACTTAGATTAGCAGCACTGTTTACATTTGGCAACAACGCTGACCTACTCTGCGTCTGCCCGACCGGTTCGGGCTGCCCCCCCCCCCCCCCCCCCATAGGCGCCCTTATAATCTGAACCCGATTCCTATACAACATATTACCCGTTTCGTTTCAAATTTGATATTCTCTCCCTGAGATACCCGTACGACCTAAAATTACCCCTTTTTTCCATTCCCCTGCATGATTTTTCTACTTTATTTTGTCCCCAACTTTCAAAGGTTTGTGCGGCTTACCACATTTTTTGTCATGAAACACTTTCTGGCTTTGTTGTCTTTTCGCTGTCCATACTTTCTTCGGATTTTGTGTTTCGGGTATCAAAATTTCTTCCGCCATCGGCAACCTCCCTCTCAACCTTCTGCTCATGAGCAACTGAGCCGGAGATGCATTCAAGACGGGCAATGGAGTGTTCCGATAGTTCAACAAAGCTAACTGAAAGTCTGTATTTGTTTTTTCGCACTTCTTCAACATGTCTTTTACCGTTTGCACAAACCTTTCCACCTGGCCATTGCTTCGTGGATATTGCGGACTGGAATAAACAGCTTTAAAACCATAGTGTTGTGCGAACTCCCTGTACTTATGGCTCTTAAATTGCGGACCATTGTCCGAAATGACCTGACTAGGAATACCGTGCCTCGAAAAATTATCCTTCAACCCCTCAATGACTGACAGACGACGTATCACCCAACAACGTTACCTCTGGATACTTTGTGTAATAATGCACAGTTATCAGGTAATTTTTATGGTTTAACTCAAACAAGTCTGCTCCTACTTTTTCATACGGCTGACAGGCTATCGGGTGATTAATCAATGGCTCATTATGCAAACTTTTGCGGTTGTTCTGGCAAGTGTCACACCGACTGACTTTATCCTCAATTTGTTTGTTTATGTTAGGCCAAAACATGCAGTCTCGCACCAGCTGCTTGGATTTTGTCACGCCTAAATGTGTCTCGTGTAACGCCTCAATCATTTCACTACGGAGACCCAGAGGAACCACCACCCGATTGCCTTTCATGACCAGATTGTTTTCTACCGTTAACTCGTCTTTGTGTGGGATGTACTGTCTAAGACACGGCGGTGTCTGTATGCATGTAGTGTCCCACCCATCCTCAATGTGCGTGATTAACATGGACATGGACACATCCTTTTCATATTCTCTGACAATTTTACTTAACAAACTTGACGATTGCATGTCCACTGCGGCAACGCAGAACGTGTCATCGAACAGGCTACCATGACCTATATTAGCACTATGTGCTCTGGACAACATGTCTGCAAAAAACATCAAAGAACCCTTCACATGACATAGTTGAATATTGTAGTTTTGCAAACGTATTCGCATTCTCTGCATCTTGGCCGAAAGTTTGTGAATCGGTTTCTGCATTATCGCCACCAACGGCTTGTGGTCCATTTGAATTTGAACCTCCTTGCCAAAGATATAGTCATGAAACCTCTGGCATCCGAAACCTATGGCGAGCATTTCTTTTTCAATAGTGGAGTAGCCACACTGCGCTGAATTAAGCGCACAAAATGCGAGTGCGATTGGCTTGCATTAACACGGCACCCATAGCTGACTGACAAGCATCTACTTGAATAACAATGGGTTTCTTGACATTGTAATACAACACAGGAGCAGTTCTTAACTTTTCCTTCAATTTATCAAAAGCACCCTGCTGTTCGGTTTGCCAGTGCCACATGACATCCTTAGCAAGGAGCGTGCGCCATGGTTTGGCAATCTCGGAGATGTTAGGTATGAACTTGTGCACATACCCAACCATGCCCAGGAACCTTTGGACACCTTGTTTGTCACATGGCTCTGGCATGTCGACTATTGCTTGTATTCTGTCTGGATCAGGCTTCACACCTTGTTGGGTAAGTTGATGACCTACATACTTTACTGTGGTTTTGCATAACAAAGATTTCGTTTCGTTCAATTTGAGATTTACCGACCTAGCCTCTTGTTGTGTTCCTCAACCGTTGACCCATGTACCAAAATGTCGTCTGTGACTATCCCGATACCGGGTAGATCACCCATGACACGGTGCATTTCCTGAATAAAAATGTCACCGGCTGTTTTGATGCCAAAAGGAAGGCGGGTGTACCTGTACCGGCCCCCACGGAGTGTTAAACGTGCCCAGACGCGAACTTTCTTCATCTAACTCTATTTGCCAATACCCTGTCATTGCATCCAAAACTGAGAAATATTTCACATCTACCGTTTTGGCAATAACTTCGTCAATTGTTTTGGTAGGGAAAGGCCCTCTCTTTATCGCTTTTTCAACTTAGTCGGATCCAGACAAATCCGTATCTTATTTGTTTTTTTTACGATAGTTATGGAATTAACCCACTCGGTAGGTTCATCCTGCTCAACTATTACACATATCTCTACCATGCGATCAAGTTCACTACGTACTTTACTTTGAATAGCAAATGGGATCCGTCTAGGTGGATCTATAACAGGTTGTACAGATTTACCAACATGAATGACAGCATTTGCTTTGATCAGACCTAAACCTTGAAACACGTCTCTGTATTCGCTTACCAGCTGTTCAGCCCGGGCTCTGGGACTGACGCTCGGCTTGGAAATGTTCGTCGGCACGGCAGAATGCACCTCATCAACCCGCGCCAGCAGGTTCAGTGTCACACAAGCCTGTTTTCCCAAAATAGGCTGACAGTTCCGCACCACCTTGAACCTGAAGTTTCTGCCGTTCACGTCAACCGACGCCTCCCCGTCAGGAGTGATCTGATGTCCCGAGAACGTCACCAATGAACACCTGGTGTTCGTCAGCTGCCCCGGAGCCACTCTATCGAAGACGTTCCTTGGAAGCACTTTTGCCTCCGACCTGGTGTCGAGCTTGAACTTGACAGGGCGACCGTTCACTCGGACGGTCGGGTACCACAGCTCGGTATCCTGCTCGGCACCGCGGTCCACGGCACCGATGAACAGATCCATTGTCAGCCCATTGACCTCCGACGGATCCGGGTCTTGCTCAGCATTGTGAGGGTCGGGCTCTTCGACGGCCAACTCGTTGACCCTGCCCAGCCTGCTCCTGCTGACCTTACTGAAGTGCCCAATCTTCTTGCAGGCTATGCAAGCTTTGCCTTTTGCTGGGCAGACTCCCCGGTGGTGTTCGTACCCACAGTTCTGGCACCATGTGAAAGTACAACGTCTGAACACTTTGATTTCTGGATACTGAATGGTTTATTCCCGTCCAGGGCTCACTGAACCGCTGGCTAAACTTTCCATGACGTCATCTCATTTACATACTCCTTTGTTTCACTCACTGTCTAGAACATCATGCAACTCATTAACATATATTACCCACGTGTCTGGACGTCTATTACGTATATATCACAGTAGGCAGCCAGCTTTATAAGTTATATACAGCAGTGCAGTCCCTTAGCATGAAGCATCAGAGATTAGATTTGCGGAGCCGTGAAAGCCCAAGTCAGGCGAGGCAGAGGTCACAAAGTTAGAGGCTTCCCTCTCCCCGCGGCGAATCAAATCAATGCAAAGCATTATGACCAAGGCAAAAAAACTTGTCAAACTTTTCAAACAGATTGCAAAAATATACGGATTTTCGGTAAAGAATTATATATTGGCAGAGAGCATTATTATTCTTGGGCTTTGGAGTGGGGAGAAGGTTATGTAATCTAAAAGCAATGGTGCCCCCCACTCACATGATGACATGATATAAACTATATGAGATGTATGTTCATGCATGAAGCCTAAAGTTAATGAAGAGATGTTCTTATATATGAAGCAGTTCAAGGTTGATGAAATGTTCCTCTCTATATTCATAAAGAATGCAATTGGAGAAAAAGGACATTTTTGGTATATACATATATATATATATCTAATTGTAACTCTATACAACTACCTGTCCCTACCGGACCCATGGCCAATCACACCAGCCATACCATATTCCTTAGAGCCACACCCTGCAGGCTGGTTTGGGGCAGCAACTCCTCTATATTAGGGCATTGCACTGACCAGTCTGTAGGGGAGTGTCTGATTGGCTGGCTGTGGGAGATCCGGTCACCTGACCCCCTTTAGCCTATCATGACCACACAAGTCTCACTCTAATTAATTATTCAAGAAACTTCTCCAGCCACTCTGGAGAGGGATCACTCTACTCCTGGCTCTTGAGTGAGACAGACCTACTCTTGAGCAGGAACCCCAGACACTGTCTGATGCTAGCAAAATTCACCTATCCCAATTGAGTGTGTACACAGCCATAGGACTCCTGTCCCATGGTTGTAGGCACTGCTTTCTATATACAGGCTAAAGGTAATGGTATCTTGTGTGGCGAGAAGGTGAAGGGTTAGGTTGATAGGTCACTGGTACGTGAGCAGGAGTTGGTGTCATTAAAGCACAACACCCTCACTGTCTATCTGTGTGACTTTTCTTCCTTTCTTCCTTAGTGTTGGTTAAAAAGTTGGTACTATTGGTTTAGTATGACTGCATCACAGGTGATATGAAGGGAAAGAGTTTTGTAGTAGCATGGGGTGCTCAACGCGGCCGAGCAACCCTCATGTTATTATAAGATGGTGTTTACCAGCGAGTATGCATATGCAGTAGTCAAACCGTGAACTTGCAGATCTCTCAACATTGAGCCTGTTTATAAATTCTTTATATATGTAGCTAAATATATGATTGTCCGATTTTTTATATATAAATCTCTTACATATCTTTCTATGTGTAATGAATGATATGTTAGATTGTGTGTACCGTAATTATTTCATTGCATCATCTCGATAAATAGGCAAATTATTTAAGTTTATAATATTTTATTTTAAATGTCAATTTGGAATAATTTCATTTCAAATGACTGTATATATGGTACAAAAGTGCGCAACTATGCAGTGTGTGACAAATAGTATATATGCTGGTGCTCTATTATTAATTGACAAGTATTAATTGACACCTTATTATTTTTATTGGTAGTCGATTTGTTTTCTTTTGATCTAAAAATTGTTTGCTACTATGAAGATATAGCAAAATATTGTTAGGATTTATAGTGTCGAAGTTGATTTTTTCGTTTGTTTGTTGTTGTTTTATGTCCTAGCAACATCTAAGGTCATACCAGGACGGGTACCGACTTGTGACAGTGCGCACTCATGGCGACTTTATAGTGCTGCCCCACTGGAATACCAGGCCGCCAGGAGCATGACCTGATATCCCACTCAGTCACATTATCCTGACACTGATCCAACCAGTCCTTGTAATATACCTTATAGCCTTGTCACACTATGACTCGTCGCGCAAGTGTGCGCTGACATAGGTGATTTTGCGCTAATACGTCGGTGTACGTCAATATGCATTACTCGAATGTTACCATTTGTTATGTGTATGTTGGTATACGTCAATGTTCTGCGTTATATAAGGCGTCACTCGTGAAGGGGTCATGAAAGTTTTGTGCATGCACAAAATTTTGACGTTCGACAACGTGTGGCTTTTACGTTGGGTGTACGTTATGTATACGTTAGACATACGTTGACGTACATTAGACAAATGTTGTTCATACTTAGCACTACATTGACCTACGTCAGTTGGACGGAGAGCCAGCGGAAACGTGCAGTCCGCATATTGACAAGATATGGATAACGTAGTCTAAGGTATGTATAATGTACGTTTTGTGTTCTCCACTGTATCTTGACCCACGTAACGTATACGGATTACTTCTGGCGATCGAATTACGTATATAACGATCACCGGCGTTAAGCGAGCGTTTTTTGCCGGGAGGCATGTTAGCCATGCGTTGGCCATACGCTCTGCTACGTTATATGATAGGCTCTCATAGGTCGGACATATGTTCTGCATACGTTCAGCATGTGTATATGGTATCTATATGCTACATATATGATCGCCATATGCTAGCAATAGGTCGGACATACGTTCTACATATGTTCATTACGTTGTGTATACAGTATGTATAGGTGCAACTTTGCCCCCAGGCCGAAAAGTTTGACGCATCTCAATGTTTGAAAGTGAATTTAGCTGTTGGCGACACGCTTGCGCGATGCGTCGTAATGTGACAGGGCCATTAGTAATAACCTCTGCATAAGTCAGATCAAACTGGTAAACCAGAAAATGAGTAACTTATTGATTATACCAGTAAATTCACAAAGGTGGCATGATGGCCAGCCTGTGGTTAGGTTTATTGGCGATCTGCTGCATTTCCAAATTTTAATTAATGACGTAAACAATAAATATATTAGCATTTATGCCTAACACATCTATGTTTAGGTTCTGCAATACATAATAATTCTGATTTAGAGTAGTGATTAGTACCAGACAGGGTGGCCGAATGAGTTGAGCGTCCGG
Organism: Branchipolynoe longqiensis; assembly: GCA_030323885.1. NCBI lineage: Eukaryota > Metazoa > Annelida > Polychaeta > Phyllodocida > Polynoidae > Branchipolynoe > Branchipolynoe longqiensis. Next base: position 58,122,130 of record CM059195.1, read on the forward strand.
CTCCTGTTTTGGGGAGATTGGGGGATCTGAACCCATGAGTTCATGGGTTCAAACCCATGTCGAGTCAAAGCAATGCCTTAAAAATGTATACTTGTCGCTTCCTAGTCTGGCGCTCTGCATTATTAGGATAGGGCAAGGACTGCACGTGGTTGGCTCAGTGTCAGGATAATGTGACTGCCTGGGATATCATCAGGTCATGGTGCTGATAGTCTGGTCTCCCAGTGGGGCAGCACTATAAAGTGGCCATGAGTGCACTGTCACAAATTGGTACACATCCTGATGACCTTAGATGTTGCTAGGATGTAAAACAACAAACAAACAGCATAAATACATTAAAAAATGGTGTTGGTATTGTGCACTCTTTTATGTTATTGTTGTGAACCAACCCCCTAAAATTGCACAAGCCATTGAAAACATAACATTTGAGAGGGGGAGTTCTCGGGGAGGTCTGGGAAAGGCACTAGTGAAGGGACATAGGAAATGCCCTTAGATGGCATCAAGGGTCTACCAGGATTCAAAATAGGACATCTAAATATTAGAAGTCTAACCAACAAAATTGAAACACTAAGGATTGATCTACCTAATTCGGGTTTCGATGTATTATCAATCTCAGAAACCTGGCTGAACTCAACCACAGAAAATAAATTAACATCTGTCAAAGGGTACCAACTAACCAGATCTGATTGCCAAACAAAACAGGCAAATGGCCAAACCAAGGCTGGTGGAGGGCTGGGAATCTACTATAAAGAAGGGCTCAACATAGATACTGATACATTTGTAAAACATAATCACTCAAATACAAATATAGAGATGCAGTGGGTCATAATAGAAAGGGATTATTGTAAGAAAATACTCCTGGGAAACGTATACAGGCCACCAAATGGAAACTTGGACTCAGCACTTGAACAAATAATATCAATCCTGGAGGAAATATGAGACACAGACAAATTTGAATTAGTCCTCATAGGAGACTTCAATGCTGATGTTGCAAAGAAAACCTCAATAACCGCCAACAAAATAAGACAATTTGCAACAACCTTAGCACTTGATCAGGTCATTTCATCAGGTACAAGAATAACAATTGAAACAAACAGAACAATTGATCTAGCATTCACAAACATGAAGTACTGCAAAAACACAGGAGTTCTAAATTATAATATTAGTGACCACAAGCCAATTTACATAATTAAGAAAAAAACTAAAGATGATAGGAAATTAATAGAATTCTGGGGAAGAAGCTATAGGAACTATAAAATAGAGTAATTTAGTGAAACCGTACTAGAAGAAAATACTGAACCCCTCTTTGCCAACCAGGATCCAAATATATGTTGGGAGTCACACAAACAAATAATAACTAAAGCAGCAGACCAACATGCGCCACTCAGAAAATACAATATGAAAGATAGTCGACCAGAATGGCTTAGCAATGAAATTCTTGAGTTGCAAAAAGATAGAGACTACTTTAAAGAAAAACCAGAACAAACAAATCTACCTGAAGACAAATTCTTAGCAACCCAAATCAACAATAGAGCCAATTCTGCAGTCAGGTATGCAAAAGCTAGGTTCATACAGTCTGAAGTCCTACGAAATAAAGAAGATGCCCGGAGATTTTGGAGAGTCATACAGAGCATAGCCCCGGAAACCACCCCAACTATCTCCAGCTTAGTGGATGAGTTAACAGGGGACAAATTAACAACTCAAGAAACACCTGAAAAGATAAATAACTACTTCATAGAGATAGGGGAGAAGTTAGCAGATAAACTAGACAATATACCAGAAAAAGATAAAGTTAACATAGTAAAGCCAAATGCAGTCACATATGACATAAGGGTGGTAACTAAGGAAGAAGTACTTAAAAAGATTAAGGGATTGTCTGAATACAAATCATCAGGGCTTAAAGATCTCAGCTCAATGATACTAATTGATTCAGTAACTATATTAATCAAAGAATTCACCCATATAGTAAACCTATCAATTGAAACGGGTATTTTCCCAGATGACTGGAAAATTGCTACAGTTGTACCTATCCGAAAAGTCAGCAACCCTAAAACATGCAATGACCTCAGACCAATTTCTCTTCTACCCATAACTGGGAAAATAGTTGAGCAACTCATTCATGATCAAATACAAATATTTTTTTGAAGCAACAAACTACCTAGCAGATGAACAACATGGCTTCAGGAAGGCAGGTCCACAACCAAAGCACTCTCAACACTCCTTGATGTGCTTCTCAGTGCGATGGATTCTGGCAAACTTACCATAGCAGTATATATTGATTTAAAAAAAGCATTTGACACTATAGATCATAAAATCCTGTTGCAGAAGGTTGTCAAGAGTGGGTTGGGTTCAAAAACGGTAGCCTTTCTGACAAACTATCTTTCCAATCGAAAGCAAAGTACCAAACTAAATGGCATTGAGTCAACTTTAAGACAAATAAAAACTGGAGTACCACAGGGATCAACACTGGGCCCCCTTCTATTCCTTCTGTTCATAACCGACTTACCCCAAGCACTGAGGCAAACAAAATGCATTTTATTTGCTGATGACGCAGTCCAACTGGTATCAAACAGTAACTTAGCAAAAGCAGCAGAATTGACAAATGAAAATTTGGCTAGAATAAATATATGGTGCAGAGAAAACAAATTAACTCTCAATATAATCAAAACTGAATATGTTATCTATGGCACCAAGAACAAGAAGGACAAAGCCCCAGAAGTCCAAATAAAAATTAGGAATGAAACGCTAAGGAAGGTAGAGACCTACAAATATTTGGGAACTGAACTGGATGGAACTCTAAATGGGAATAAACAACTAAGTAGATTAAATCAGTCACTGGCAAGGAAACTGAACACCTTCAGAAAAATCAGGGGTTTTATAAGTGAAAAAACAGCTCTTCTTATGTACAAAACTATGATCCTCCCAATAATTGATTATAATGACCTAATATATGAACTACTCACAAAACAGCAACAAACAAAGCTTCAAACAGTACAAAATAGGGCACTCAGGACAGTTTACAAAGGCCAACATCTACACACAGAAGAACTACATGCTAAAGCTGGAATGGACAAACTAGATACAAGGCGCAAAAGGCATCTCTTAGGACCCATGTACAATAGAGCCCAAGACACAATATATACCGACACAAGTATTCACAATACTAGGGCAGCAGATGGCAACCTCTTGAAAATTCCCTATCCAACGACTAACAAACTCAAAAGAGCACCTATTTATCAGGGAAGCCAACTCTGGAACAAACTCTCTGCCAAAACCAGGAATGCAACAACCTACCTGCAATTTAAATCTAGATTAAAGGTTGAGTACCCAACATAGACATACATTAATAAACCTACCTCATAGACCACAAACGTTGAGAACTGAAATAAATACATAGTCCCAAACAACTCCCTTCCCTCTCCCTCTCTGAAATCCCCCCCTGGCAAAAAGAGTAAAAGAAATAACAACTACCACAGTATACCCACCAGCCTATAACACCTGACTAAACCAATAAAACATATACTACTGACAAAGCTATAGTTGACCCAAGACAATTTAAATGAGTCGTGCAACCATTATTTGCATAATCCAAAATCCACGACTACCTGTATCAGCAAGTCATGCCCATTATATTAATGTCTCCTCACACGTATGATCATCGAATCACTGATATAGTCTAAAGGTAAATGGCTATTCTCCAGTCTACATGTGCAAAATAAGATCCCCACTATATTTGTAATGCCTCATTTTAACCTACTACTGTCTGTCTATATTGTTCTAACGTCGGAACACCACCGTCGGCTCGACGGTGGCTCGACGGTGGACCAGACGTGGAAAATGAATGCAAACCTGCGGCGGCCCACCACCGTCGGGCCATCGTCGGCCCGACAGTGACTCAAAAGTGGAAAGGGATTGAACCCTAACGTCGGAACACCACCGGCGGCCCGACGGTGGCCCGACGGTGGCTCGAATGCGGAAAGGGATTGATTCCCAACGTCGGAAATCCACCGGCGGCCCGACGGCGGCCCAACGGTGGAAAGTCGATGGCGACGGTGCGACCAATAGCCGACGTCGGCCCGACGGCTGTGTGCTATCTGGGTACTGTCTGTCTATATTGTTCATGCCATCGCATCGTCTCATCCATAAATAGTTCATATGCACTATAATTGTCAAGGCCGGAAGACCAGCGCCTCAGTGCTGAAAAAAGATGTTATTCAACTGGAATTAAAAAAAAAAAAAAAGATAAGGCAACACAGTTTCTCAAACAGGATCATAAATATATGGAACGGTCTCCCACAAAATGTTATTGATCATTGATGCCGAGTCAATAAATTCATTCAAGAATAGATTAGAAAAAGCATGGGCTGATGATCCAGGGAGATTTGACCCCTTATTCACCACATGCTACTAATTATTCCTTGTGTTGCTTGTTTACTTGCACTCAAGCAAAAATGAGAGATAAATAAGTGTTCACAGTTCCTGTCTACCATTCGCTATTTCGCTAGTAATCCACATGCCGCCTCGGTCACCCATAGTAACTTCCGGGGATCTCGCTACGCCACTGCCGATTTGCTACAATCGCTATCATTGGTCAAGCTGGGCAACACGTGAACATCTTGACGTCACCAGGAATCCCTCGCATCCAAAAAGTTGTGGCGCTCTTACCGGGTTTCCCGAGTTCAGCAACAGCCTACCAGCCGAAATAGCGTGAACAGGAGCCACTATTTATCAAATGAAATGGCTGGTGTGTTCGATCTTGAGTTGCATGATGAACCGGCAGACCGTGATGATCTATCAGAGGACGATATCATCGAGGTGGAGGACAGGGTAGAGGTAAGTGGACTGCGGGTCAACTGCAGTCGAGGGCGGCTGAGGCGCTGGTCCTATCCCGGTCCGACTCGCTTCAAGTCCTGCCCACGTCAGAGCACCGGTTCCTCACATTAACTCGCCTTCTGCACGACATGTGTTTAATTCTTTGACATTTATGCTCTATCAAGAACAGTTTTAGGTTTCCTCGTGTTAATTTTTAGTTAGTTTTGATTAATCTGAACAACTTTTACCTAAAAATAACCTGACCCGATCAAGTCATGAGATGAGCCTGAGGTTTGTCCAGTCTATGACTATGCCATTATGGGTATTATTGTCCGAGCTAGCTATCTTCGTTGAAACGACGATTCGCAGGGTCACATTCCAATACTACGTTATGCTGTATTTATAACAACTTGTGGGTGACATTACTATGAGAGACGAACTGATTATTGCATGCTGCTTAAACACAAATTACCGTTATATATGTTAAATCCATGACCGCATTGAACCGTAAATGAAGTGCTCGGTGAGCGATATTAGAGGTGTATTCTATATATAGAGGCATATATATATGGGTCGTTCTCAGAAGCTGTGTACCACTTGAGGTAGTCTACTAGAAATGCATATTTCAAAGAAACCCTTTATTGGAGTGTCAATATTTAGATTTCATCAGTTAGCCAAATAATGTGGGAGATAGTTTAGATCAAAAGTAAATGTTAATATTGTGTATTATGTATCTTATTGGGATGGATGTAGCTAAATACATAGAAAATTACATCACTAATTTGTGACATTGTCAACAGCATTGAAAATAAAGTGTCACAAACTTAATGAAAACCTCTGAACAACAGCTCATTTCACTTCAAATGGTCATATACAATGTCTTCATTAAGTTGAAGACATCTATTTCTTTAAAAAAAATTTAAATGATGAAATAGTTAACATTTTCTGGAGTCATTAACATCGTAACATTTCGTTTCCACTTGCAAATACTATGAAACTCTGTATCAAACACTGAGTACAGATACAGTACAGGAATTATTTTCACCATTTGACACTATGCATGGACCCAGTTATGGTATAGTAAAAGATAAATCCTGAAATTGCCCCTAAACATTGAAATTTGAGCCGAACATTTGTGTAAAATTGTTTGTTTCCACTTTGTTACTCTGCTAATCCGTTACTCTGCTAATATTTTCTTGCTTTTCTCTTTAATATTCACAAATAAGACAAAACCATAGCAATGAGGTTTCAAATTATTATTACTACTGTTTATAAAGCAAGTGGCATGTGAAATGTCCTAAAAATGTCAAGTTTTGTGTGGAAAATATTTGATTTCGGAGTCAGATTGGTTTCCATGCTATACTGCTATTTATTGGGTGTGAGCATCATTTGACCTACTTAAAACTGCCAGAATATGTTTATTTTCAATTATTCAGATGCAAAAGGACATACACATTGAGGAAACTTGCTTATAGGACTTTGGCAGCATTTTGATTTTCTGGTACTGATGTCACACTATTGGTACACAACTTCTGAGAATGACCCATATACCATATAATATAGGTACGATACATAAGAAATTGAAATAAATCACAATGCCTTACAATTATGCTAGTTAGGTAGCTAGACTAAACCAGAACTCGGAACAGTTTAAATTATCTCAATATCTTCAATAGAACCAAAGTTATGACTATGTACAGATAAAGATGATCCTCATTTATGAGGGCTTTCCTTTGCTATTTCATGGTGTGGTTGGGTGCCAAAATTGGCCCATTTAATTGAGGTTTACACGATTTTTAGGAGTGCTACAATTTGTACCTTCAAAAGGCCATAACTGAAAAACATTTTGAGCTATTAACATAATTGTTTTAAATTCTGTCTGTATTGATTAGTTCTTTACAATAGACCTAAAACCATAGTTTAAAAATGGTATTAAAAATTTGGCTGCAGCTACCTATTCTAAGATTGCCAAATGGAATACCAATGGGAAGTTTTCGTTGCAACACCTTTTGCAATATACTGCCGGCAGGTGGTGACACGTGAGGGACAAAGGTCTTGCATGTTTTGCCATTTCCGAAATCTGAAGTGTGTGGTGGAGGGTTTAGGTGTGTGTGGTGGGGGTTTAGGGATGCTAAAGATTCTGGGGTGCCGCTCTGCAAGACACCCCTACACCTGCACCCACACCGCACACACACAAGACACACCCTATGCACCCACCACGCACCTACATCCCAACCACACCCCACCTGTGTGTGTGGTGGAGGTTTAGGTGTGTGGTGGGAGTGTAGGTGTGTGTGGTGGGGTGGTAGGGGTTTAGGGCTGTGGTGGGGGTGTAGAATTTCACATTCCGAATACTGGAAGTTAAGTATGCGTGGAGAGCAGCTTTAGTTTTGTATCCATTATAGTAGGTACTCCAAAGTGATTTTTTTTTCAACAGGTCAGTATTACAAGTTATATATATCTGTACAGATCTTTTAAATTGGATCTCAATGATATAACAATTATTTAGATCGATTGAATAGCTGCAAAGTTATGAGTGTTTAAAGATTGATTTTTTTACTCCGATTTGTGCACATTTCCAAATTAGCCAAATCTTGGTTTTTAGGGTCCCACCTGGAAGCTATTTTGCATATGATCTGTCCAATATTAAAGAATCTCATTCTCTATAGTACAAATAAGAAGCTCAATTTTGTACAGACCATCAGTGTTAGTAGTATTCTTTCTGAAATTTCATTTCAAACTTTCTAAATTCCTTAATTTCCAGCAACCACCAATAATAAATTCAGTAAAATTAAGAAAAATAGCATAATTCCCGTTCTAATTGTCATATCACTGCAATCTTTATACCAAAATAACCAGAATTAGAAGCTCTACATGACGACATAGTTTTCTAACTAATCAGAGAAAGAAAGACAAAATTCACTTTTAGGCATCGTGAGCTGACATAGCCACATTCTTGCAGCTGTTTTATTCTGTTAATATGTGTGCCTTGATACGATTATATGCCTCAGATATTTCATCAACCGAAGACACTTTCCATACTCTGCCATCACTGCTGATGGGGACAACATCAAAACTAGATCTAAATACAAATTCTATGCTAGTCTTGGCATTGTCCTCAACTTCTGGCCATCTGAAATAATCGTAGCATCCTTTGATTTTCGTCAAGTACTGCACTGTGGCTCCTTTTTTGCTGTGCACTTCCACCACCTGGCCTACATAAAACTGAACATCATAGTAGACTGCAATCCACTCTCCTTGACTTGAGAAGACAAAGGGAACTGCATCTAAGTCCGCTTCTCTGCCATCAGGCTCAAAATATTGCCGCTTGCGGGTACTTTCCTCTTCGCTGGAAGCAGAGCTGTCATTCAAGGGTTGCTGAGGTTGCAGAGAAGCAGGCATTTCACACTGACCCCTGGGGCCGTATGCACGAATCGGGGTCAGGCTTAGCCAGAGTTAAGACACTAGCCGCGGATAGCTACCTCAGTGTAAACGTGCCGGCTGGTGGTGTGGGTGGTGTAAATAGGTCAAATGAAAGCACTACAGGTAATGAAGGAAACAGGGTTAGAGTGAAAGTAAGAGAATGAGACTCTTCAATTTATTGGCTTATATAGGTTTTTCAAGATTCAAGATGGCCGTGGTCACATGATTCAATTTATCAATCACAGTACAATGCAGTGGTCACATGACTTAATCCTCCAATTAGAATACAATGCAGTGGTCAATGATCATAACAATACCATGTGGGTGGGGAGGGGGCATGTGAGGTGACTCTTCCAAAGACTGTTCTTAGCCAAACTCGGAAGTGACACTCCCTCCAAAGACTATTCAATTATACAAATTCTATGCTCAATGACTAATAGTTTACCAATTTCACACATCCCTCATATGCCTTTGGGTTTTTATGTTTTAACATTTATCATTATATAGACAGTTTGTAATTTATTATAGTAACTTCACCTCGGTGCACATGTATTAAATCGGACAATTTTACATCAGGGTAGCGGGGAGTTTGAGAAATGTGGGAATCGGTATGCACCAATGTACTAGCCGGGGCGGATAGCTAACCATGAGTTTATTTATAGATTTGGGAATTCCCTCTGCGTTTCTACCCATATATTAGGCTCAAACTATTGAATGCGATCATATTTAACAGAATTACATACGCAATAAGTGAAATTTTATCAATTTAACCCTAAATTCAAAGCGTTATTAAGGCTACCGCCGCATTGGCGGCGATATTAATAGTTATATTTTTGAATCGGCGAACCTACAGTAAACAAACCGCTGCCGCCGCCAGTATGGAAGGCGGCGGCGATTTGTTTACTTTTCATCTTGAAGGGCACTTCGAAGTTTACCCTTTCCTCTTGTTTCTTGGCCAAGTTTGGTGAGAAACCTTGTGACATCAGCTGGACATTTGTATGGACACCCTTGGGCCACAACTCGTCGAATTATGGTAGCTTGTCTTTCCGCTGCTTGTGCCGTTTTTAGTAGCTTAATCTGTTCATTCTGCCGAAGCATGTCTTGGACTTTCTGCAGAACAAGTCTCTCCTGCTGCCTGTGTTGCTTTCGCAGCTGCTTGGCCCTTCTGCGTGCAGTGAACAGAAGTTGATGTGCTTCATTTGTATCTTGGCTGTTAAGCCAGCCTGTCGTCTTGTTGTGTTTCATTATTTGGGTGGAAGTCCTGTGGTGGAAAGAGCTGTTTCTGTTTTATTTCATGTCAAAGTCCATTTCACCAAAGACATTCTCCCCCATCAAATTTGTCAGAGGACAATGCTTTAGTTCTTCCTGGACATGAGCAGGGAGTTCAATGCCAACTTTCCCTTCATGGAGGAAGTCCTTCAGCTGCCGTCTGGTGACAAGAAGCACTTCACGCATGATATACTCAAGGCCTGCCTGAACAGCTGTTGAATGCTGTGTTGCATACTGGTATACAGCATCTGCCATGTCAGAGTCTAGCTCAAACTCGCCACTGAACACTCCGTCGAAACCCGGGTTCAGAAAGTCACTTGCATGTTCACGCCACCTGTAAAAACATGCCTACATCTTCTGAATGTAAATGTGGAAGTCAAAATATCTTATAGTGCTTTGTACCAGTTGAAAAAAAAGGTCCACTTACATGCAAGAACATCAGTGCAATTTCACACAACAGGGCAAGAAGTGACTCATCATTCAGATCTGCTGCGCCTTCAATCTTCAGATTGGTGTGGGAAAGTTAGCCCCCTGTGAAGAACTCTTGCAGATGGCCATGGTGGTAGATGATGGCTGTAGCGGCTTGAAAGAAACAATTAAATCTGTTTGATCTGTAATTTGTCATGTGGCTCATTACTCCAATCTCTGCACAGTATGCAATCCACTCTGCCCTGCATCCATTCTTTTTGTCACTTCTAAGTCCCGTAATATCACTGGTCAATCTAATTACCATTGCTGTTGCTGTCTCCGTTTTGTGAAACCGCTGGAATTTTGCAAGTGAATCCCTGCCCAACATTCCATGTGTCTTGACAAGTTCTTCTTTCATCTTCAAAGCGATTTCACATTGCAGTGGAGAAAGTGGATGGTTGAAGTCTGTCTAAGTTCTGACTTCAGGAATCTGAGCAACTTTGCATCCATACACTTCATGACAGCAGCCCTGTTGGTCATTACGCTAGTCATCTTTGACAGCAATGTGTGGTCTCTATCCTCTTCTCGGCCATCACAGTCAGGTCTATGATCTCTCTCAGAAGGTGAGTTAGCAAGTCTAGCAGAGAAGTAGCATCCTTAGAAGCAACAATTGAAAAGCCTAAACTTAGCGTTTCTCCATTGTCCAGGGTTATTTGATGTCCAATAATTTTCTTGCCTCCTCTTGGCGTACCATCACAATGGATAGTAAAATTGTCTGTTTCCAGCATTTTTTCTGCAGTCTGCATCTTCGCTAACACATGACCTTCATCAGCAATGTTTATGGCTGTCTGCAGACAAGCGAGATCTTTATCAGTAAAGTTAACACCAAACAACTGGTCTGCCACAACTTTGATCACTTCTCCACACTTTCCTGCAGAAACATTTCCATTACTCTGCAAGTGCATAATTGTTTTTCACATTTGATTCGTGCATTGACTTTGCAAATGTTCGAGCACAGTATTTTAATGTAGCAAGTATGAAATGTTTATTTGACACTGTTAGTACTGCCTTAGTTTTATCGTTTTTAAAGCACATTGTACTGTTTAACCGGTTTTAAGACATTTTGATGGCATTGTATAGCCCTTACTGTGCTGATATGCCTTTAAGCATTTATTCATTCATTATTCATTCATTCGTGAAACGATTGTTCTCACAACATCTGACTACAGGTCTTACATTTCCTAGAACATTTTCAGCTTGTGATTGGAAAACATTCTGTTCAACTTCCTGCTCTCGTTTTAGAAGTTTGAAATGCATTTTAGCTCTCCTTATCACCCTTAGCTGACTCTGTTGTTGCCTAGCCATCGTTTGTTTGAGGGTCCGGTGTTCCTTCTTCAGCTGGCTGTACCTGTTTCCCTTTGCTTTGGTTTCATTTACTTTTGCCCTTAACTTGACAATAGGTCTTTTCAAGTAGCACAATTTTTCAGGCTTCATATCAAGCAGCTTCTGCTTCTGTTCGACCGCAACTACCTTCAACTTTCTAACATCTGCTGTCAGTCTTTGATTTTCAATTATCTTTAACATCTGCTGTCAGTCTTTGATTTTCAATAATTTGTGTTGCTTGCACCGTCTTGTCACGAAATAAGTCCTGAACGGTTTCTGTCAATATGTTATTCTCTGTTTCCAGTAGCTGCTCTAGTAGCTTCAAGTTTCTGGTTGGAATCTTCCTCTGATTTCTTTGATGTTGAGGCTTCTGTTTCTGGAAGAACTACATATGTCGCTGCAAGAAAAGCTGACTTCATTTCAGCATTGCCACCTCTTTTGTCCCTTAATGTTGTGTAAGATATCAGTTTCTTTATACTTTTTTCAGAACTTGATCATATTTATTGCTTCCAGAAAGTGTTCTTATCCATTGGATGGTGAATTTATCTGATATCCCTTCCCCTGTCTTGAAGTTTTCCAAATCAACAACATCCTCGGTAGTCAAAGTCTTTCTTTGTTGTCCTTTCAGAAATTCTCTCTTTCCCATCAGTTGTCCTCGTTCCAATCCCATATCAGACAGAGTAGTAGAAATGAAGTCAAAATCAACAGTAGTCAGTAAAAGGGTAGACAGGTCAGATCCTTTTTCATGCATGTTTTTTACCTACTTCATCAGTCGGTTAAGGGCCCCACTCAAACGACTTGATGGATAACAGACATCTGGAAACAGCCTCTGGAAACAGGTTGCCACCTGTAGAAAGAAAGAGAGATCTATTAATATTTAATTCTCACTCTTTATTCATGAGACAGGGAGGGAAGGAGTGAGAGGAGGGGGGGGGGGGGGGGGAGATGTGTGTATGTGTTTTCTCAGAGATATATGCCAATATGTTAAAGATGATGGTGGTTATTTATATTCACTTCTGTAGTACTATTACATTGTCTTACTTCAGCACAGTTATTCACTTTTTGATCGCACACTAAATCTGAAAAATTAAATAACATTTTGGTTGCTATGCTTTTCTCATTCTACTGTGTTTGTCAGTGTTGGTTGTTGTATTACATCCTAGCAACATCTAAGGTTATATCAGGACAGTGTGTACTCATGGCAACTTTATAGTGCTGCCCAACTGGAAATCAGGCTGTCGGCACCATGACCCAATATCCCACTGTCACATTATCCTGATACTGAGCTAACCAGTCCTTGCCCTATCCTATTAATGCTGTGCACCAGACTAGGAAGCGACAAGTATCAATTTTTAAGTAGTTTTGTGACAGTGAAACATACCGGTCTGCCTTTTCCCTTTGGTAGAAAACTGCACTTTAGCTGTTCATAGATGTCATCATCTGACCGTAAAAGTGTACTCATTCATTAGTTCAAGTCATAATTCATTTTTCCACATGCAAATAAAAGTTGACTTCTGTTCTAAAAACACATAGCAACTAATCATTATTACATTATGGAGATGGCTGCATCATTTCTTTCACCGTAAGCTGAAGTTTGCATTTCAAATCTGAAATTTCTATTTAAAAAATTAGATTTTGTTGTTTTACATCCTAGCAACATCTAAGGTAATAGATCTACCATGAATGAATGCTATGCAAAATAAGGGATGATTAGGATTAGTGTGAGGTGGGTGCAACCACAAGAATGAGACCCAGAAATCGAACGATCGTACAACTCAAGTGAGGCCACATGACCACAGAAAACTATGTTTTTCTCCGTTCGTGGCAACTTTCAATAAATAAAAATAGTGTAGTTCAAACAGTAAACTTGTTTTCTGGCAGCAGAATATAAAAAAAGTGTTGGATGGACACAGACAAAAATTAAATTGACCCATTTGTGATCACACCTATCCAAAACAAAACGACCGATCAAAAACTGTGTTAACATTTTACAAATAGCTTCTGAAAAGTACACAATCACCACTTTCTGAAACATTTATGGTTAAATATTGTATGTATGAAGTAAATAAAACAGTAAACTCACCAACTAGGGTCTTTAAACAGAAATTAGATGAATTAGATGACGAGTAATCAGCATGTACTTGTTGCTGTCCATCCATGGCAAACTCGTCAACGGCTGCCATTCTGAGCTGCTCGCTGGCTGTCCGACTCGGTTTGAGTCGCACAACCAGCGTGACTTCTAGAGATTATCAGGTCGCGTGCAGATCACCATAAAACAAACATTGATGGTACTTTTGTCACCAAATGTTTGATCTTTCCGATGGTATACCTTTTTTAGCGATCTGAACAAGATTTCATTGAAAAAAATGGTTCCAAACTTTTCATTCACTGTTTTCAATGCAAACGCATGCCAAAATCCTGCCGTGTTTGGTATGCTAATGAAGCCCAGTCTCAGCCCTGTCTCTCATTGGTGGTTATTTTAAGAATGGACGTACTCACGCCTCCTGACCCGGCTGTGTAAAACCGACTGCCGCGTATTTGCCAAGGGGCGATCTCCAGCAGCCTCTAAATATGAGTGGTCACACGCTGATTAAGACGCTTATATCTTCGTAATCATAATAAATACTTCGATACATATGCACACGTACAAAAAGACAAAAGAATACACTTTCAGTTCATGTTTTTTATTTTTCAAAGTGTATGATGAATGGATTTACAAAAGGTTGAAAACTATCAAAAGTAGGTCAAATTTCGGTGAGCGGGCAGCGGACCCGCCCCCTTTGGAGTACCTAATTATAGTGGACCAACCAAAGCTTTACAAAAAAAATTGTGTGGCGTCGTTTGTTAATAGCGAACATCCATGTGGAATCAATCGTTCATAGGATGACAAAAATGACTTGGGTGGATGTCATTGTCAATCTTGAGGTTCAAGGTCATCTTCAAGGTCAAAATGCCAGTTTCACAAGTTTATTTGCCTAAGTAGTTTATAATTGCAGCAGAAGCCTGCTAATTGGCACACACAAATGTTTTGAGGCATTCTTCAAATCCAAATCAGTGAACATTTGAAAATCCAAGATGGCGGCCACTTTTTCCAAGATGGCAGCCAATTTAGCACTTTTGGATATAACTTTGCTGAGATTTGTTCAATTTGAGTGATATTGGCATCTATTTGTATGTTTTTGCATATGCTGAAGCCATTTATGCTCTTTTAGTCGTCTTGGATATATAATTATCATAGTTTAAGCTATTTTAACACAATTGTCTATGCACATATAACTAAGGTACAGTAAAGGGCAAAGTATCTTGATGTTTTTTGTCCAGCTGGGTTGCAACAACCGACTACCTCACATCCACATGCTGAAGTTCTTCTTGAACATCGGGCAGTCTTGCACTTTGACTTGCAGCCACATGTCACCAGTTCTATGCAGGCATCTTACCCAGACTGCTGTCAGAAGTGGCAACTGGGGGTGGAACATCTATGTGTTCTTTGCTTGCTTGCAACCAGATCTTTGCCTGGTAGTTGGCACGTATTGCATAAAGTTCCAGCGCATCTCTTGTTGGACGCAACATCTCCAGACCCAAACAGCTGCAGTCTGGCATGGTTGGTGGTTGGCTGTTCCGGTGTGCCATATAGGTAACACACAAACTCTTCAACTGGTGCAAGCTCTCCATCACGACCAACTCCGCTAACAAGAAGTGGGAGCTTCTGGAATGTTTTCCATCCACACTTCTTCTCATGACCAATGAAGGCTGAAGTGGTGTCACAACCTGTCAGTGCATGGAAGCTGAGTAGGTTGTCCATCACAGATTGTGTAAGTCGCTGAGATACCGTATGTACTGGGTAACATTTTAGCTTCTTGGCTATCCCAGGAATTATCCACACTTCAACTACTGGCATGAAGTGCACAAAAAGCAGCAGGACATCTGTCTCTACAGATGACCAGTACTCGTTCATATCCTCTGTCAGCTGCTTCACATGCATGCCCGTCCTGATATGACCTTAGATGTTGCTAGGATGTAAAACAACAATCATCACATGCATGCAGGGTTAACCTCGTGTCCACTTCTTTATGGTTTCCTGATAGCTTGGTTTGATCTCTTCTTGTTCACCTTGCATCTGTAGCATTGATGAATTCACCTCCCATCACCATCTCATATCGCTCTGCTAGACCTTTGCCTTTTATCATGATGACATCTGATAAGAACCGGGCACGGTCACCCTTGTTTTCATCCAAGGCTATGAAGGCGCTCCATACCTGTGGGAGTGGAACATCTAGTCCTTCAATAAGCTTGTGAATTGGCTTCTTTTTGGCCACTCGCTTGGATTGTGCCACTGCCTTGATTGAGTCCTCCCCTAGATAGCGATCAAACACAACGTCAACTCTGGTTATGTCTGCTCCAAAGTGGTGTGTTGCAATTTGCATGAACACACCAGCTATGTCGCCAAATGTCTGGCATCTATGGGGCTTCCCAAGGGACTGGATCAGTGCATGCCCATCAATCAGCACACAGCTGATTTTGTGTGTAACCTGAACACATCAAATCCTCGGAGTTGTGTAGCAAGCCTCTTCACATCATCATTATCACCCTTTGTTTGAGATGGAAGACTGTCAGAACAGGAGAAAACAGTCTCCTCATCGTCATTTTCTAGATTTAAGATTGACCTTATTTCTTGTGAAATGTGCGATCGTTCTGACCATGTGACACAAAACTTGTCTCTGGCTTGGTCATTTCTTGTGATGCCGATGATGCCATTATGCATCTTGTATGTCCTGTTAATCCATTCAGTTGCCTGATCAGCAGGGACTTGGTTGAATCACCTTTTGGTCCTCTTCACTACCAAGTTTCAATCAGGGAAGTCTGTATGGACCTCTGGTGCTGTCTTCTCAAGGAGTTTCATGTCTGCAAGGTAGAATGGGCCACACTGTGCATAGTCTGTGTGGTCATATATTGTGAGCCAGGGCAGCATTGTGAATGCTTCTAGGTGTAAAATCCAGTTGCAATCCCTCTCAGCTCTGATGAAGTCCAGCAGGATCTCATCCATGCTCATATGAGTTGACCACAACATGAAGTTTGGATTGTCAGAGTGTGCCTGGTCAAACTCCTCCATGAGGGACTCTACCTCCTCACTACGAAGTGCATCTGACAGCTGGTCGTTTGCAGTGGAGAGTTTTGCTCTATGGTCAGCATTGTTGTGCTTCTTGAACACCTGACCCACACTTTTGGCAAACTCTTAAACTGCCACATCATGTTCATGGTCATTTTCAGCTATGGTATGCCATCCAGCATGGTCTCAGTGGTGTTGGCTGTATATACACCTGCCTCAGTCCATAGGTCATCTAGTCCTGCGCTGTCCATGTGTTGGCCAATGCTTTTGAGGAAGTTGAAGCAGATGTGGTGTCCTCCTGTGAGAAAGATGACACTCTCAAGCTTGGGATTTTCCCACACCAATTCCTTAGCCCTGTTGTACAGTGGTTGGTCAGCAGTAATGATTGTGTGCTGGCCCATGTGGTATGAAATGGCCATGAAGTGGTTGATCACTATCGTGAGGGTATCATTGTCATCTGCTGGTGCCTGGAGAATGGGCAGCATCCCTGTGGTTGTTACGGGGGGTAGGGTCAGTGACACTGGTGGCTTCATTCGTTGCTCCCCAGGAAGGAACTGACTTATCCTCATTTTGTATACGTGAAACAACCCAGGCCAACTGTTGGTAAACCAGTCCTCCTCAATCTTCTTGTCACCACCAAAGCAGGGTAGTGTTCTCTGTCCCAATGGCAGAACAGCTGAGGCTAACATGCTCAGCCATATGCTAGAGAACAAATTGATGTCGGACCACCAGCATGGGTATAACCAAAGAAATCAACTGTTTTGCAGCTACTAGAAACTTTGGAAATATGGACCGACGCATTGCATAGGGGGGAATCACTAGATACTATATTCTTAGATTTCATGAGGCTAGTTACCCAAGTTACAAAACTATGGCATTGAAGGAAATACTCTGAGATGGATCCAAAGTCTTTTGACTGGAAGGAAACAGCAAGTCATAGTAAATGGTAGTAAATCTTCCTTTAAAGAGGTTCTCAGTGGGATACCTCAAGGGAGCGTACTGGGCCCTATTCTGTTCATCATTTTCATCAATGACCTGCCAGAGATCGTATCATGTGGGATAAAATTATTTGCAGATGCCGCAAAGATCTACAGAACTGTGAATTCCATGGAAGATTGTGCTGATCTGCAAACCTGCTGGAAACTGGCCAAGCAGTGGCAGGTGAAGTTCCATCCGAATAAATGCCAGGTCATGCGAATAGGGAGACACCACCCAGACTACATATGTTATGCATGATAATTCTACTGGCCAGCCACTAAATCTCGAAGAGAGCGAGGTAGAGAAAGATTTAGGAGTATTTGTAGACAATAGGCTAAGTTTCTCCCAGCACATACAACAAACCGTATCCAAAGCTAATAAGATTGTGGGAATGATTCGCAGAACCTTTAAATACTTGGACGAAAAGATGCTGATCACTTTGTACAAGAGCCAAGTACGGCCAATACTAGAGTATGGAATCACTATATGGCACCCAACATTGAAGAAGGATATTAAATCCATTGAAGCTGTTCAGAGAAGGTTAACTAAGCTAGTGCCACATCTGAAGGACCTTAGTTATCCAGGCAGACTCAGGAGACTCAAGTTGCCAAGCCTCACGTACAGAAGATTTTGTGGGGACATGATCAACACATGGAAGTTCCTGAATGCTGAGTATAATTCATGACGCCGAAGACAGATATAGTGCACAAACAATTTATTAGCACGAGAACAAAGGGGGGTGGGGGGGTCTTACATCAGAAGCCGCCGAACGGGGTAACTACAGCACGAATAACGTGGGCGATATCCTACCTATACAGTCTCTATACTGAAGGTAACATGGCTTCAGGAGAGTTCTTAGCCGGTGCACAACAGCCACACCCGAATAAAGCGTTTGAGAAACAGGGTTTTTGGAGTTGGTATGTCAGAGATTTAGGTTATGCTACAACAGAAGTCAACATTGGCGAAAAAAGTCTACCTATACACGCTCTCTACTGAAGGTAACATGGCTTCAGGATAATTCTTAAACGGTGCAATAACAGCGACACCCGCTTAAAGTTGAAGTGATCAAGTTTGCGTGTAAGTATCATGAGCTTAGGTATGCTTAAGAAGAGTAACTTACAGTAATGATGGTATTAACCACAGGAGTTGACAACCACCCAACCTTAACGACTGCAAAAGGCAAGTTAACAGAGTGTCATGATGGGGACAGCAACTGCAGCCCAATATCATCCAATACAACATTGCACTGTACTGACGGAGACATGCCCCTTGGTAAGTCTTCACGGAGGCAAATTCCACTTCACACCGACCCTATGTATCAGTCAAGATTCCAAAGCTAACACTTATGACAGAGAAGACAAACTCCCTATTCAGAGACAGTCCTAGCAACGCGCGTCTAAGTACGACAGCACTTAAGAAGAAACCAGGGCACAAGATATCTTAGCAACAACACTTACATGAAGCAGGTAATAATTAATGTGTACTGTCAGAGATCTGAGCCTCAACCCGGCGATCACCTAAGACTTACCAAGAACATAGTAGAAGCACCTCAGACACTCAGCCAAATAAGGTTGAGAGTGTTTGAGGTGCTTCTGAGAATGCTGCCCGATACACATACTGGTACAACGCAGCAGATCTCCAGCGACCTACTTCCCTCACCCCTTCTTGCATTGCACCTCATTTCGCACTAGACTGAGCTCCCCCTCTCCTTAGGCTATGCAATGTCACATAGTTGGGGAACTGATGTCCTGAGGAGAGCGCTAGGCGTAGTGCTTTTGTCAGTGTCGACGCTAGCAGGGGGACACCACTCTTGTGCATGAATGCGGGGTCACCGGGACCGACCGGCATGTGCTGTACATATCTCTTCCAGGCGTGGACCGGGCAGGAAGGGGAGCCAGGAATGCACGGAAGCTTCACTGAGAACCTGTCCCCTCCCAGACTCGTCATCTTAGTAGATCTGACCCTGATGTAGAGACTCTTCGCCCGTAACCGTACATCAGCACCCTTCAGAGCGAGGTCTGCGTCATCCGACCTCGGAGCAAAGAACAAGTTGGATTGACGTAAGAATGTAAAATACGCCGCAAGCGTTGCGGCAATTAACACATAAGTACAGTGTCCGGCCTTCTGGAATTCTTTTACTACATTTTTAATGTCCCCTACAGTTAATGGTGGCGCCTGTTCTGGCTTGTGTACGCTTAATTTATATACCCCTTTTTTCATTATGTAAGCTAGATATGTATCAAAAGCTTCTACCCTTCCCTTATGCAGCAGAACCCACGTTCTGGCCACACTTAGATAATTATTGACAGCGCCTGGTGACTTCAGTTTGTCTGCTAGGTACCCTATATAACTTAATATGTCGTTTCCCGTTGGTCTAGACACGTCAACATCGTTCATAGTAGCAAATTTGACATAGCAGTCCGCTTGGACTCTCTTATTCCTCCAAGATCCTAACAAGAGCCCTGCCTTAATCAACTCAAGCACTTTCTGTGACAGCTGCATGTGGTGACCTAGGAAGAGAGAGGCAATTAAAGAGACAAACTTCCTAGGTCACAGGGAACAGTCACAGCTTAAGCAAATCGACAACAAAGAGATGGTTCACCTTCACCCTCCGCAGATCCCTATCGCGACACTCCCTAGCAACCTTTTCACAACCCTCCCGAGAGCTACCACACCTACTGAGTAAATCTGCTAACACCAGCTGTAACCCTGGCACGTGCTTAACCACAATCTCACACGTATGCTCCGCTGCGAAACGCCAGATTTCTCGGGCGCAAGCACACAGTACCCTATCCTTACCGGCCCCAGAATCCAGGACTACCTGTGAAGCCATATTGTCCGTGTTAACTACTACCCTAAACGCTGCTATATCTAAGGGGGTAAGCGCATGGAGTGCGGCAACCAAGTTGATTGCCTCCAGCTGGGCAATATGAAACTTCCTCCCTGACACAGCATGGCAGTAACGTTCCGCGAAATAGCACTCCTTTGAGAAACCGCCTCCACCCAGCAAGCAGGAGTCACACTCTATGATCCATACTTTAACTGCCATGGGGCGCATCAACACCAAACCGTTAGACTGATCCGTGTAGCTCCTGAACCAGCTGAGATCACCCATAACCTCCTCCGTGACAGAAGTCTTACCACAGAAGGGGCTCGCCCTCAAGAAAGCTAGAATCCGGTTCATGAAACGCCGTGCTGGGCACACACAACGGGAGAGGAACTGTAGCTTACCTACCAGTCGCTGGATTGCCTTCCTAGTGACCCCTACACCATGCATCACACAAGCCAACTATTTCCACCAACTTAGTCTTAGGAATCGTAATCACCATACGGTCTGTATTAACATTAAAGCCTAACCAAGTCAGTTCCACGCAGGGTGGAAAACATTTCTTCCGTGCTAGAGATAGGCCCAGGACTCCGAGTAATGACACTAAGTAATCATAGGCCTCCCTCGCCCTAACCTCAGTAGCTTCCACCCCAACGAAATCGTCCAGGTAGCAGAGGCAAAAATAACCCGCCTCACGTAACAAGTAGACCACTGCCCCAGTCATCCACGCACACGCCAGCGCAGACGTACGACAACCGAACGGCGGGGCAACATCAAAGTATAATTTACCTTCCACTTGGATACCAAACAACGCACCGACAACGGACACGTACGGAGCTGGCGATACACTCGTGACAGATCCACTGACCACAGGAAGGTACCCACACCCATCTCAGTCACTTGTTTTGCCAAATCCAGAATACCCGGCAACTTAAAACTTAATTCTTCCCCTTGATAAACACCCCTCATGATCCCCGAATTCACACTATGTCCCCGAGGGTAGCTAAGATCTACGAAAAGCCGCCTCTCCACCGTATCTTTCTTTGGGCGTGTCATTAATGTGCTTATTTGACTCCACGGAGTGGATGGAGATTCCACAAAAGGTCCCAATAGTGCACCTGAGACATCCGAGTCTGATTCGCATGTGGCCAATTTTTGGAGCTTGCGACGTCGACGCTTGCCACAATGAGAATCTGGCAATGCCATCTTCCTCGATCTGTTCCTTGAACCCCTAGGTGGCGACACTGAGGCGTCATCTGCGCACTCTCCAATCACAGGCGAGGGCGAACGACTTGTACGTAGCCTCTTCCTCCCAGATGTCGCCTGCCGTACTTGTTTATCTTTGGCCAATCTGTCGGTCGAAGCATCCTGCACAGCCTTCAATGAAGCCGTGATACTTTCCAGATGCTCAAATAATACTTTAGTGTTATCTTCCTAGTGTCTTTTCAGGGCTTTATCCAGAAAAGAGACTGTTACTGTGTCCTGATCCGAGGTGACATGTCAGTAGGCACCAACCCATCATATGGCAGAGAGCTAGGGCCAGCCAAAGGCGAAAGTCCAGAAGCTTGGTCCGAAAGCTGAGACAATGTAGACATCTCTACACCCGAGTTCTTTCTCTTCCATAGCAGCGGCATACCATCCACAGAGAAAAACCAAAAACCTAAAGGTTTCTTGTTCAAACGACTAGTAAAAGTGTCAAAGCCTTACTTCACAGCGTACAGCAGTGACTCGTATTAACTAGGCTCGGCTGTCAGTAAAATTCTGTATCCATAGTGAGCAAATGCTTCTACACTGTGTATCCTAGCAACCTTGACAAAGTAACAAGATTTTATCCTGGTACCTCGGCCCCTTTCGCTAGTGTCGGGAAACCTAGCCACTGGCTATTGGACCCGCCAGTTCCAGGAAAGTTAGGCAATGAGAGGAGTTATCCTGGTACACCCGCAAGGTCTCCAGCGTCATGAATTACTCATGTTACTAGCAACATGCACAATGTGGATGAGGCCTTGCTATTCAGACGCATACAGGGAAGCAGTGTGAGGTTTCGTTTGTTTGACACCACACACACAATGTCCTGAGCAATATTGTGTACAATTTGCTTGATACTGGGGTTTTCCTCAATCTCCTCCTCCACACCTGTATTCCTCCAAAGAGCAACCTCAGAAGCAAATACAGGCTATTTTGGAATCACCTGGTCAGCATTTGATTGATCAAGTTCATGCCATGTACTTGTGTGTCCTGGTGTATTAAGCAGATCTTGTCGGACGCTCATAGCCACATGTACCAGGAAGACATTACCCTGTGCTAACACCAGAATGCCTACATCTTCAGTTGATTCTTAATCTGTTGAGAACAATGAGGACATCCCATTTTGCTGAGACTTTGTCAGGGTTTTGGAGATTCTTCACCAGGGAACATGAGTGGTCCTTTGGAAAGAGATCATACATAGCTGGCATTGGAATCAACAAACCATTGAATCACTTCATAGAAGGTTGCTCTCCTAGACTGCTCTCTTTGGCATGGGTGTACCAATTTCACTGCACAGTGTCTCCTACCTGTCCCAATAGTCGCCCATGTCATTCACATAATCATGGGACAGTCCTGCACGTAGCTCTCTGCAATCTGTCATCATGCACTCATCAATTTCTGTCTCGGTCTGTGGATTTCCCAGTTTCTGTCTGTCTGTTCGTCTTTCAAATGCTATCAAGCATGGAAGGTGGTGGCAACCTTCAGCTGCAATCAAGTCACTGATTCCAGAAAGCTGTGTACTTATCTGTGGATCTGTTTGGGCACGTTTGATTATGTCTTTAGACTTTTCAGATGTTTGTACTCTATGAACCTTTCTTTTGCTCTGAACTTGGCAGAACAGTGACCAGTCAATCGCTGATTGTAGTTCCTGAAGGTAGATCTGAGCATGATACAGATGCAGTCCCACTGGTTGATGCCTCAGCTGATACCTGCCGTTGCTTTCTCAGTCTCTCTAGCATGGTTTCAGAACTAAAGTTAGAATAGCACCCCTTGTGCCATTTGATGTCCTGTGCATTCATGTCCTCTTCAGGGAGAGGATTTAGGATAGCATAAATGGCTCAGCATGCTTGAAAACATACACATTGACACCAAGATCACTCAAATCGAATGATTATATCCAAAGTTATGTCAACAAGTACAAATTAGCTGCAATTTGGGGGAAAAGTAGCCGCCATCTTGGAAAAAGTGGCTGCCATCTTGGATTTTCAAATGTCCACTTATTCGGATTTGAAGAATGCCTCAAAACATTTTTTTGGTGCCAATTATCATGCTTCTGATGCAATTTATAAACTACTTAGGCAAATAAACTTCTGAAAATGGCATTTTTGACCTTGAAAATGACATTAAAACTCAAAACTGACAATGACATCCACCCATATATATTTTGTCATCCTATGAATGATTGATTCCACATGGATGTCTGCTATTAACAAACGATGGCGGCAATTTCTTTTCTAGAGGCCTTTTCCATGTTTGGCTGGTCCACTATTACGGCCAACCTCAGGCAGGAAAATTTGTTAAAACTGAGGTTTGAAAACTTTGGAACGATAGTAAAACATGATTTTTCCAAATATCTTTCATGACAAGTATAATACATCTGTGCAGATTGTTAACCACCATTTATCACTCACTCTCAGCAGTTTGGACTTAACCATAGGATATTTTTTTGGTCCATTAGTTGTTTAAGCAGGGGAAATTTCAGTCATAGACGACTGGTCTTCCTCATTCCACTGCTGGTCGATAGAAAGCCCGAGCCTACACTTTTACCGACCCAAGGGATTTTTAACCTCCCACACCACATAGACATGGTATGAGAGCAACCGGCCTTTGATGACGCTGTAAGTTATACACAGCGGTGGAAATCCAAATTGGCAAAGTTGGGGGTACGGGGAATCGAACCGCCGACCCTCAGATTAGGAGTCTGACCTAGAAAAAAGTCAGACACTCTAACCACTCCGCCACAGAGAACGCCACATGGGTATACTAATTAGAGCAATCAAATTTTAAAGATTTTTTACAGCTTAATCACATCATAGATATTTGCATTCTGATCATTTTGATACAAAAATCAAGTCGATATCTCAAATAGAACCAGAGATTTTAATTTGATCAAGGACGGTTAATGACAATCACATGATTTGCCATGTTTGATGTCAAGTTGCTGGTGGCCTGGTCTCCCAGTGGGGAAGCACTATAAAGTCTCCATGAGCGCACACTGTCACAAGTCCGTTCCCATCCTGATATGACAGAAGTCGGTCATTATAGTTGACCTTGTTTTAGTTTGAAGTATTTTTTATATTAAATGGTAAATTTGCGAGATATCTGAAGTAAAAGCATGCTGATTTAATTTTGGAAAGCACAAACAAATTCTGACACCGTAGACTTCCATCAGTAACACGTTGAAATTGTCTTAGTACCCTTCCATTAGGTATACCGACCAATTAATTTTTTTTTAGATTAGCCAAATCACATGAACCTAGCAGGAAATGCACCTTTTATCAAAGTAAAATGACACACAATTTTACTGCACTGGGTGCATTAGAAAATGAGAAATGACAGAGTGGAACTCCCACCCCCCCATATATTTTGGCTGTTGCGTAAATAATTAAAACTACCATTTTTCAAAACTCCTAAAATTAAACCTATTGATAACACAGAGCTGATATTTGGTAGACTGCGGTGTCTATAATATAGTTAGCAAGTGAAATTTGTCTAGCCATACAACGGAGGAAAAAAAGAAAATAAGATGCGGCATTTTGTGTAATTGTCTGGAATGAGCGAGAACGCTCATTCGGGTTCATTGCTGGGCGCAGGGACCGCGAAGCTGACACCTACCCCACCCCCTGCCAGCGGGGGGAGGGGGGGGGGGCTCCATGGGAACCAAGCGGCAGGGGGGGGGGGGGCTTCCATACACACACTCTAGACCTCCTCCTCCCGCCCCCCATGCCAACCAATATATAATTCTGCTAATTTATGCAGCAGAATAAGAATTATTATGGTAAGAAAGAGGCCACGAGGGGCCAGCGGCTACTGGATGTCGCCTTGGTCGAGCTCTCGTCATTTTTTGTAGTTTCGATTCCTGGAAAACAGTTGTGTAGGGTGGTGTTAACAGTGATAGGGTGGGCCGCTGGCCCCTCGTGGCCTCTTTCTTACCATAATAATTCCTATTCTGCTGCATAAATTAGCAGAATTATATATTATGATGGTAATCAGGCCACGAGGGCCAGCCGCTACTTTGTATTGCGGCTGTTCTGGAATCGTTGTGTTTTGTTGTTAGTCGCATGTGATTAAACAAATTTTCCACACCTTAGTTTGTTGCTTAGTGCTTTTTATTTTGTTATAATCTACTAACAGGTGACTCTTAAGTCTATCACATATTTAGTTGCTTCATGTTTAACATTAATCTTAGTGACCCTCTGGTCTAGATTGTTAACCTTTCTGGGATAAGTAATGTACATTGTCTCAATTGTTTTGGCCTTGTTCCCAGATGTCTGGGATCAGGTTTGTCACAGGGTGGTTATTGTTGACCGGTCTGTTGTAGAATCTCCTGAAAGTTCCTTCCCCTGACCACCCTGCCGCTAGCAGGATGGTGGCCAGTGGTACCTGTCTTCTCGCTGCCACACTCGTTGCGGCGTGTCTGCACGAGTAGGGGGTGTAGTCCCCCATATCTACCCCCGCCTCTGTCATCGTACTCTTCACGTATCTAGTTAGTGTGTCTTGTGCCGCCTTTACATGAGGTGGCCTGGGCCCGTATGCACCAATCGGGGTTAGGCTTAGCCGGAGTTAAGGCTCTAGCCGCGGATAGCTACCTCAGGGTATCGGCGGGTTTGAGAAATGTGTAAATCGGTATGCACCAATGTTTTAGCCGCTGCGGATAGCTAACCGTGAGTTTATTTATAGATTTGGGAATTCCCTCTGCGTTTGTACCCATATATTAGGCTCAAATATATTAAATGCTATCATATTTAACAGAATTACATACGCAATCAGTGAAATTTGATCAATTTAACCCTAAATTCGAAGCATTATTAAGGCTACCGCCGCATTGGCGGCGATATTAATAGTTATATTTTCGAATCGACGAACGTAAAGTAAACAAACCGTCCCCGCCGTCAGTCCCTCTGTGCCTGTTTACGTTCGTCGATTCGAAAATATTAATATCGCCGCCGTTACGGCATCAGCGTTAATCTCGCTTCGATTTTAGGGTTAATTTAATTAAATTTCACGATTTGACTATGTAATTCTGTTAAATATGATCGCATTCAATAGATATGGGCATAATATATTCGCGCCGATTCGACGGCGGCGGCCATTTTTACTTGACGTCGACAGTATGGATATCGACGTCGCTGCGGCGGGTGCGGTTTGTTTACTTTACATTCATCGATTCGAAAATATTAATATCGCCGCTGCTGCGGCAGCAGCATTAATATCGCTTCGCATTTAGGGTTAAATTGATAAAATGTCACTTATTGCGTATGTAATTCTGTTAAATATGATCGCATTCAATAGATTGAGAGCCACACGCGCACACTAACCGCCCCGGCTAGATGTAAAACCTGATTTGAAAATGGTTTAGCTTAGCCGAGGCTACGGTCGGCGGTTAGCCCTAACTCCGATTGGTGCATACCAAATTTTCACATTTAGCCCTGCGGGGATACCTTAGCCGCGGTTAAGGCACTAACCCCGATTGGTGCATACGGGCCCTGGTCGTAGCGAACACCGCAGGTACCGCCGCCTGGAGTTCAATTTTCTCCACATATGTCTTTAGGTGGCTGTATGTACACATAGTTCTGGTACCCCGTACTCCTTGAAGCTCGGTATTAGCGGGTTCCTGCTGGGGTCGTTTGATTTTAGTTTTGTGGTGTATTTCAATGTGCACTCCCCTTGTCCCCACGTAAAGTCCGATCTTTTCATTTGACCCAGTGCCTGTAGGCGTTGGCCTGTCGCCAGTAGAAATAAGCACAGTGTTCGCTTATTGAGTCTGTCCACCGTCAGTAGCTCTGTCGGCCCCCACCCCTGCAGGAAGCTTAGCAGTGGTTTTGGGTCCCAGATTGTAGTGTATTTGGGATTGGTCGGTTTCAGGTTGCCTATCCCTTTGAGAAGGCGGTTCACCAATGGGTGCTCTCCAAAAGGCACCCCTCCTACCGTTACAAAGGTGGACAGCAGTCACCTGACCGTATTGATCGTGTTGCGTGCTGCCCCTCCCGAGAACAGCGTTTGGAGGTAGGCTATGCCCTGTTGTATTGTTGGGCTCCTTGGGTTAATCCGCTGCGCCTCGCAGTGTGCCACCCACCTCCTTAGGACTAACATGTATTGTTTTTGGGTGGACGTTGCCCAGGATGCCGTGAGCGTGTGGGCAGCTGCCCTGTTCATCCCCATTGATTCGAACATGCCGCCTAGAGTGGTGTTATCCTCAATTGCATGTTGTTCGTCAGGGGGAATTGCTTCCCCTCGTTCCCCTTGAGTGATAGCGTACCTGGCTTGATCGGGATGGTCCACGATGAAGTGTAGCCTCTCAGCTTGTGGAGCAGCGGGTACCAGGGCTGTGTTGGCCATTCCGGTGTTACTAGGATGCCCCTCGGTTGTTCCCGTATGATCTTGCTGATCACTCGACAGGCAGCTGAAAGGCGGAAAGACATAAGCGTTAATATCCTTCCAGTTTAGTGATAGTGCGTCTGTGCCCCTTGCCTGTCTATCATATTTCCGTGTGACATATTGTTCTAGCTTTCGGTTCACTCTTGAGGTGAAAAGATCCACTGCGGGCTTTCCCAGTCTGTTGAATATGTTATTGACTGTATTATCGTCTAGCGTCCATTCCCCCGCATCCGTGAATGCTCTCGATGCCCAGTCTGCCTCGATATTTTCAACCCCCGGGCAGAATCTAATGGATATTGTAATGTTATTTTTCTCGGTGATTTCCCATATCTCCTCTGTCTCTTGCTGGCATGTCTTTGATCTCGCGGATCCCCCTTTGCCTATGCATGCTACAGTAGTGGTGTTGTCTGCGAATATTCTTACATGTTTTCCCTCTAGTTTCTCTCCCATGTGCTCTAGCGTACGTCGTACTGCTCTTAGTTCCAATACGTTTATGTCTGTGTCCTCACTGACTGTTTCATCCCATTGCTCCCCGTAGTGTAAGTGATGTGTCTGGCTGTAGAAACCCCGTCCATGCGAGGATGCGTCTGTGAAGACGCACACGTCAACTGGTGTTGTTCTGTATTCTCTCCTGGCCAGTTCTAGGTTCTCTATCCAATATCTAATGGCTTCCCTCACCCTCTGTGTGAGTGTGCATTTCTTGTCGTAATTCCCGTTACTGTCCCTTAAGTTCCAGTTGAGGGCCCTTACCATTGATTTTGACTTTATCCTGGCCCATTTGTTGCCCTGGTCAGTGGCCACTAGCTTGCCGATCAAAGCTGCGAAAGTTTTAATTTTCAGGTTTTCTTCGTGTAGTACCTGTCTGGCAATTCCCCGCATTTCTTCCTAGGCAGATCAACCCTCATCAGTTCTGTATTAATTCGGAAACCCAGGAACTGCAGCTCCCGCGTCGGTTGTAGCACCGACTTTTCCTTGTTTATTGTGAACCCTAACGTTGTTAGTAATTCTAGTGTGACTCTTACTGCCTCGTTCACCTCTGCTTCGGTGTTACCTATCAGTATTGTATCATCTATGTAGAAGCATAGTAGTATATGGTGTTGTGACCTTAAGTGGCTCATTACGGCCTTCATAATTTTCGTGAAGACCCTGGGCCCCGAGCTTAAACCATTTGGGAATACTCTGAAACGATATCTGTTCCCTCCGTGTTTAAATTGCAGCAGATCCCTGTCTGCCTCCCTGATTTCTATGCTATGGTATGCTTGGGAGATGTCTATGCTCGCGAGCCACGCCCCCTTTGTTATTAGCTGCATTACTGTGTTTAATTGTTCCATTTTGAAATGTCTGTAGATTATACACTCGTTTAATTTTGATAGGTTGAGTATGGGGCGGAAGTCGCCGTCCTTCTTAGGCCTTAGGAATAGATGTGACACAAAGACGCGTTCGGTGTGCTCCGCCGGCTCTATTACCCCTTGGTCGCGCATTTCTAATATTTTCTCGCTTAATATATTATCATTCCCTTTGCTGTCTGATTTAGGCTCTACTGCTTGGCCTGGTAGGGTAGTGATTTCAATCTTAATGCCCTTTACCATGCATTTTACCCACTCGTTGTCAGTAACCTTCTCCCATTCCCCAGCTCTCTTGGTCACGCCCCCTGCTTCAAAGTTATTGGAGCTTTTACTCACTTTGTTTACCGCCTTGCTGGTCTCGCTCGGTATCCCGTTCTGCGGCCCCGCCCCCCTCGCTGTGGGCGTGTCTGTCCTCCTCCGCTTTGTCGGTGGTGGTCCTGCCTGTGGCGTGCGGAATACTGTGAGTTGCTGTGGGGGAGGTGTTGGCTTGTGCGGCCGCTCCCCTGGCCGCCTCTGAAGTTTCCCTGTTTGCGATCCGGTCTCGTGTATTGCCTGCCATTTCCTCTCACTATGGCATTCGCGGTTTTCTGGTTTGCTTCCAGAGTGGTGACCTGTGCCGCCAGGTCCTCTCCCAGGAGGTACTTGAATCCCGTATCTCCTTCTTTTTTCGCTAGTGTTTTGATCTGGGCCTGTAGAGTGGGACGCACATTGTCCCGTCTGAGGCCCAGTATCGTGTTGCTTGTGCGCGCGAGTAGTTTCAGCGTGGTAACCAGTGCCTCCGCCATTTCCTTCTTGGACAGTGGCATGCCAGTCTCTATCCCGTCCAGGGCTTTTGCTAGTGGCCTGGCCGCATACTGCAGGCAGCTGGGCTGCCGCTAGGGCCGCATCATTGTCCCTGACTCGCTGCTGCAGTATGTGTTCGATTTTCGGATTCATCCGGGTTTTTTGGAGCACTTCCGCATTGCCTGGCCTTGGCAGTGTTGTGTAGATCTCTGTAAGCTCCGTTTTGGTCACCGGGTTGTTCCATAGCGCCTTCAGCAATTTTGCTGTGTTGCCCGCAAGGTTGTCGCACACCGCGTCCAGCGGTACCTTTTCCGTCGGTATGAACTGTTCCAGGTAAGAACCCGTACCCTCGGGTTCCTGCGTGACCTCGTGCTGACCCGATACGGCCTGGGTGGGCGTGTCCACGTGCGCTTGTTGTGGAGCCGCTACCGGGGCCGGTGTCCTGACCCTATAGGGCGGTGGTGGTGTGTTTACCGGTGTGGGTGCTCTTGCTTCCCTTCTGGGTGTGTTGAATGCCGAAGGTCTGGGCCTGTGGACATACTCGTCTGAAGGTAGCTCACCTCCTCCTGCCAGAGTAGGTGGTGAGGATCCGTGTGACTCGCCCTGCGACCAGTTTATTGAGTACCCCGCCCTTCTGTTACGTATTTCCTCCTGCAGTTCTCGCTTTCGCGCCTCCAGGCGCTCTAGCTCTGCAGTCGGGGTGGGTACGTAGTCCGGGCCTCTCCATTGATCCCCGCACGCTGGATCCGGTGGCGGGCTGAACGTAGTTGACAGATCCGCCACCACCATCCTCAGCCCTCTGTGTAGGCCTCCAACTGGGGGGCGGTGTGTAAGTCGGGGACGTGGCTGCTAACACCAGCCTTCTCCCGTTGCTGTCAGTATCAGTCACCGCTCCTGGTGATGGTGGTGGCTTCCCAGCGGCGGCCGGATAACTGTGCTCGTCCTGTGTCGGTGTTTCCGGACCGGTATCCGTCATGTCCATGTCTGCCTCCGAGTTAGTATCCGACTCGTGCGGCAGCGGTACGTACAGGGCCTCCGATGGTGAATCCATCCTTCTCCTCTCTGCTTTCTCAATGAATTCCGTCAATATGCTGGCTGCCTGTTCGCCTTCGTTGCTACGGTAGCCGTTGGAGGTTGCCGGTGAGGGCGTGCGTGAGATGCGGTGAGCCATGTTAGAGTGAGCCGTTATCGGTGCTTGTCCAACTCTTGATGGCGGTTGCTCCCCACAAGAGGTTTTTAATTAAATTACGCCCCTGCCTCCTATTCTGGCTGCAGTGGCCGCGCCCTGAGAGGCGTCCCACCTGTTCGTCCTCCTGACCGTGCCCTGACCCCTCCAGGTCGGCCGGTTGGTGCCCACTCCTCCCCCCCCCCCTGCCCCGCCGTAGCGCCGGTGGTGGCAGTAGGTGCGTTAAGGCGGCCAGGGGGGGGGGGGGGTCCGGATCCGTACTCCGTGAAACCCGTAGTCCCATGATCCTGGGCCCGTGCTGTGCAAGCCAAACTGGCGAACCTCCGGTACAGGCGAGCCTGACCGCGCGCTACGCAGAGGTTGTGGTGCCCAAGGGTCATACCCGCTGCCAGCTCAAGGATCCTAGGCCGTAGGCCTCACCACCACAGTGATGGACGCTCATAGGCGTCGGTTACCCGGTCAGTGACCGCTGGTAACGTTCAACCTGCGGTGCAGGCAAGCCTGACCGCGCGTAACGCAGAGGTGAGGGACCCGCAGGTCTGGCCCGTAGGCCCACCCGCCGCAGCGGTGCCCAAGGGCCCATACTTACCGGGACTGTTATCAGCGCCGTGATAAAGTCCCTGCCTCCGGTACAGTTCAGACTGACCGCGCGCAACGCAGAGGCTGGGTGGCCGTGGCGCACCCGCTGATATCCTATCAGCCGCTGCCTGCATCTGAGTGCCGCGCAGCGCGTAGACGTCCTGCTCTCACAACAGCTAATCCAAAAGTGACGAGCGCTCGACCGACGCGACATCCAGTAGCGGCTGGCCCTCGTGGCCTGATTACCATCATAATCACAAACCCAACTCTCATACACACCTCCACACAAAACAACAAAGCATATCAGACCAGGCGGGATGGCCGAATGAGTATATCAGGACGGTACCGACTTGTGACAGCGCGCACTAATGGTGGTTTTATAGTGCTGCCCCACTGGGGCACTGTGCTGCCAGCACCATGACCTGCTAGCCCACTCAGTCACATTATCATGACACTGAGCCAACCAGTCCTTGTCCTATCCTAATAATGCCGAGCGCCTGGCTAGGGAGCGACAAGTATCAATTTATATTTATAAGTCATTGGTTTGACTAGATCAGGGTTCGAACCCACCATCCCATGGTCTACCAACACGTTTCCATTAGATGTCAGCTTACAAGTTTGTCATTTTTCCCCCTTTTCTATTTCTAGTTCCATGAATGTTGTTCCTTTGAGGAAAACTGCTAATATTAATCATACAATGTCACATCCTGATAGAAACTGTCACCCTCTCGTGTCTGCAATTATGCTCTCCATTGTTATTAGGCAATAGTTCAAATATTCCCTCTTTAGTATGGCAGCAGTGATATTAAATTCCTCCAAAATAGAATTCAATGAACATTTAATTAAATGATTTTACAGGGTGTGTAGTTAGCTCAAAACATGGGTCACACAGTGATCCCTGTTACTCCCTGCTCCTACATGGGTAGGAGAGTTATTCCAAAAATGTCGTTCCGAAAATTTGGTTCTCTAGAAGATTTGCATTTCTAATGTATATAACAACTCAAACATTTTTATTTTATTTGGAATTCACTAATGAAATATGGAATAAAATGCTCAGTACATACAGAATTTCGCATTCTCGTGCACATACAGGTGTACAAAGTCCAATTATGTTTTATTAACGAATCAATGCTGTAATCAATATAGGCGAACTGTACCTTTGTACACTCACCACCTAAGATTTATTTATACACATTTACTTTATCTCGTCTAGAACAATACATTTGGACTTTGACAGCAATATTGACACAACGTTGCGTGTCTAGAGGTCTCTTTGAAACTCAACCGCACATTAATAGTTTGATTTTGAGGCGTTTTTATCATGTTTTTATGGCCGCTTAAAATGTACAAAGAAAAATGTAAAACAGACTGTTCTACAACTTCGTTAAACCTTCAAGTTGATTTATGTATGTAATGACGTGTAATCTATTCAATAGTAATATGAAAATCAGACCTGTGCACCCTCCATGTTCTTCCGTAGTTGTCACGGAATCGAACACTGAATACAGAAATACAGATTTGTTCTGTTGCGTATATTATATGTTGGTTACTTTCTGTTTTAATTAATATTGGGAAAGAAGCGTTCTCTGGGTCTTTTTCTGAAAAATGGGGGCCAATGTGTGACACGGGTTAAAATTTAATATTGTGTATTTCGGGGGGTTTTCACTGAGTGGCCAGCTCTTGTCCATATGTATACGAGTAATGTGAAGGAAAAGATAGTTGAGGTTAGCCTCCTTGTCAGAATAATAAAAACTAATGAGTAGCTAGCCCCAAGTGTGGGTGTGGATGTAACATATGATTTATTAATAACAACTATTTTCAACAATTTATTGCATGAAACAATTAATTTTTTTGCTATGACCCCCCTAATTAGACAACTGCACTATGAAGAAATCTGTACAGGGAAGTTATATTCTTCACAATTTTGATTTGTGGATGTAACACAATAGAGGGGGACACAAAGTAGGGGCCTTCAACTTCAATTGTTTTCATAAAGCTTTGTAGAAAAATTATATTACTAACCATGGTACTACTACAAGAAAATAGCCTTACACATGCAACAATAGGAACTGTTTTTTTTTAATACTGAAGCTCTGGTATTCCCAGGATAACATTGTCATGATTTACAAGCAAGGGACAAGCAGGGGACACAACAGTTACATCCAGAACCAGTTTAATCACCATGGAATATTAGATTAAAAAATATATATGCATGCAATATAAACACATTGACTAACAGGAAATATTCTATGCCAAATAAAGGTCTAGTAGGCTGTAGAAAAGTATACATTCTCCATGTAATGTATTCATGCCTTTAAAACACCTAATTTTTTTAATGAACCTGTTGGCTTTTTTTTTACTGTGTCACATTAGGCCTCATTTCGTTCATATCTATCCCTCCAAAATGTAAGAATACCAATTCTATTTAAAAGAATAACTCCTTTACTCTTTCAATAATTGTCTTTGACCATTACATACGTGAAAATACATAAGCCATATTTACCATGAAACGATATCTGGTCTGTAGCCACCAGGCTAGTCACAGTCCAAGGTCATAAAGAAGTTCTGGTTTCGATTCAATTAGCAAAATCAGATTCAGAAACTGACACTGAGTTGTTTCGAGGTGTTTTTTTGTTACATCCAGTACCACACACATACAATGATACATGTACATTCGTTACCTAGTCAGGGACGTTTTGGATCAATTTATATATATAGTTATATGCTTTCCTGTTAGCGAGCTGCTCACTCGGGCACCGTGTCAGGCTAGGGGTCCAGCCCTACTTAACCCTCCTCTGTTGAACCCTCCTCTGTTGACTTCGTTTCACTGAGTTCCTTTGCGATGCTTCACCTATGGCTTAACCATGCGTTTTTTTGTTTTTTTTCCCACCTGCTGTTGGCTTTCCGAGTTTATTTTGATCTTTCACCTATGGCTATGGCTTAGCACTGTGGGGTTGCATTCGAGTGTTGATGAGATTATGGTCGAGAAGGGACATGTGGTTTCTTTCCTTGCCTTTCTTGACTAAAAACTCAGAAAAATTAAGCTTTTACCCACCAACAAATGTTTTAAAAAAATTGTGTTTTGAACGTGTTAATTAAAATGGAAGTGTTGTCTGCAGAAAACACTATTCCCTAAGAAATAAAGTCAAGCTTGTTCCCAGAAAAGGAATGCGGCAGGACTGACAGGACTCGTGGTAGACAGTTTCCTGATGGTTGATTATGGAAGAATACACTTTAAAGCTCTGGAACTGGATACAATAAAAGCCCTTAAAAGAAGCACTATAAAGTCATTATGAGGGCACACTGTCACACTGAATAAAGAAAGCCACCATACTCTCTCCGTCCATCTCAACGAGAACCTCTCTGCTCTCTATCCTTCCCCAACCCACCCACTGCTAATTCACTCAACCACCGATACTTTCTCAACACCCGCTGTCCTTCCCATCCATGCACCTGGATTAACCAGCCTACCGTGCAACCTACCCCTGCTGTATTATTATGTATGGAAAACAAACAAAATCAATATGTAAGCAATTAGATACAGTAGTATACGCAAAAGAGCATACAATGTATGTCCCCAACACTTACACGATCTCATTACTATAATTTATTATCAGCATAAAAAGATTTGAGTAAATAACCCAAGACCTATAGCTGGAACAGCAATGCCTCGACAATGACAATTGTAATGTAATGAGCAAATGATCCTCCAAAAGAAAAAAACAACATTATGCCCTCTACATTGTTTTGTTAATAAAAGGGAAGTATATTGGGAAATTATGGAATTGCATTCAAAATTCACAAACAGATTTTTCTGGATTATCTGTTCGTTATGTCAGGACTGTACATCAATTTAATCCTCCTCAGTAGATTAACCTGCCGCAACAACTTTAGACGGCAGTAAAATTTGTTGTAGATCCTGGAAATGTGCTTTAAAAGATTTGTCAAATAGTGTGGTCTTTAAGAGTGAAATAGATTCAGTTTCTGCTGCATTCTTTCTTCCTTGAGTACATTTCCGGTCAGTCAAAATAAAGGATTACACAATTATTACTCTTTGCTTTCTACCAAGTCTCGGACTTGAATTGGACAGGAGCAGGCTCAGTATCGGAGTGTCGTGACATTGGAATAGGAGGTCATGGTTCTGGTAGCTTGGTATCCCAAAGTTACCTAAACTGAGGACCTAAAACCAAACAAATAAACAAAGAGCTCCATATTTATGTTTCATTCATGTATTCTTCATTGTACCACATGTTACACAAGCTTCAGTTTCAAATGAACTTGGGAACCTGTGAATGTGACCTGTCCGTAGGTTTTCAAAACGATCTGTCTAAGTAAGCATTCATTAATAAACGTTAAGACTTATATAGAACAACCAACTAGGTGTGAAAATAATTACATCTCTTTTTGTTTTCAGGAAAAGTTCTTGGAGGCTGGTCCTGATTTTAATATGCAGTAAGTACATGTAGTTCCTGTTATTGTTAACAGCATTTGTTTTGAATATCAGAATATTGCCTACTTCAGCGTATGAAATAAGATCTTGTCCAGAACAAGTGAAAAATGTGGCTTATTTCTAACACTGTATATATAACATATATATGAGCCTGTCTCAAAAGGTGCTAGCTCTTCGTTTTTTTGTCCATAGTAACGATTGACACAAAACAGCACAGAAACGGTTATACTGAAAACACAAGGACATTTGCTTCAAATCAATATGTATTCTATTGGGATTATGAAACACTTTTCCTATTTACATGGTATAACTCACTGTGATGACCACTTGTGATAATTTTTCAATGACATGGCCCTGGTGAATGCAACACCCAAGACCACCTAAATCAAGACATGCAATGCATTTACCAAGTCTTTTTTGACCAGCTAAGTAACATGGGCAGCAATTACGATCAAGTGAGGTTGATATTCAACACATATCTCAACACCTCCCTCAATGAACAAGAAAATGGACAATGTGGAAATCAACATATTGCCACAGCAGAAATGCTACTTTAATTCAGAATATTTCTCTGAAGGATTTCCTCTCGAACATCAAGAACTTCCAACTTATGTAGCTGCAAAGAGTACTGATCATAGCAGGAATTGAAAAAAACAATTGACAAAATATGTTACATCAGTGGCAGAAACTGAAGGCAACATTTGTGTTCCAAGTGCCCTTTACCAAGTTATCACAAAGACATGCTTCAGTGATATTAGGCTTCCATGCTCTAACAGGATCCAATATGTGTGGATGGCTTTCTGGGAGAACCAAAGAGTGGTACTTAAAAGTGTTTATGACATGTGATAATGTTTTGAAATCTTCAGGGTACTCAGACTTATCATAAGAAGTATATGACCAGGTGGAAGTATTTATCTTCCAACTATACAACTTGTATAAGTCCAGGGTGTACACCATAGTGAATGAGCTTCACTGGTTCTGGTAATCCAACCATGCAGCTAAGGGAGTCTTTCCCTAACAACTGGCTCACTAACACTGCATTCAATGGAAACATTACATAGCAATGATTTGAAGAAAGCCATCTATGCCTCTTGTCTCCTGTTGATTGTGGTTGGGAGTTTGACACAACTAGACATCATTATTCTCCAGTAAGATGCTTGAATCCTCCAGCACCTCAGCTGTGATGAACTTGCTAAAGTGTGGATGCAAAGGGACATGTAGTCAGAATAACAATATTCCAAGCACAGAAGTGTGTGCCTGGGTGGACTTCAGCTCCAATAACCAAGCTAACTCAGATGACCTAGAGATGACATACATCGCTGAAGATAAATGAGTTGATGATGAAAATGTGAATATATGTAGATGTGTTTCTATCATAGTTTGTTTCGATTGACTGTTTGAACAGACAGATGAAGTAGATATGAGAGACATGGATAAGAATGAATGAGTTGATGAAATTATTCATAATCATATAGATTTAGCCTACTCATATCAGCTGTATAGAGTAGATTAAATATTTCAAGAAAGTTAATTTGGATTCTTCCCTTTATGTTATAGAGGTTTTCTGTTTAGATTAAAAATATCAAGAAAATAATTAGGGGTTTTCCCCCGTCTATGTGGAGTGCCAACTGCCACCCATTCTTTGCAAATATATGGTGGCCATCTTTGTTCCAGTCCAGTTTTTCCATCTATTGATGACAAAAACAGATTCCTTATGTATTACAGTGTATAAAAAGACCTTTCATTCATGTTTTATCTTAACCGGTAATATGGCATAAAGTATATTTTATGACTCTCACAGATACCCATTTCTTTGCACATATATGGCTGGCATCTTGGTTCCAGTCCATTTTTTCGATCTATAGATGGCACAAACAGATTCCTCATTTACTAAAATGTGTAAAAAGACCCCTCATTCATGTTTTTAACTTAATTGGTTTCAAAGATATGGCATAAAGTATATTTCATTACTTCCATGGCGGTTTTCCGCCAAATATATGGCTGCCATCTTGGTTTCCTTCCGTTAAAAAAAAATCTGGATGGCAAATTCAGATTCCTTACATATTAAAATGTATAAAAATACCCCCTCATTCATCTTTATGTCTTCACTGGTTGCAAATATATGGCATAAAGTATATTCATGGTGGCCATCTTGGATTAGGTCAATTTACCCACTGTTAGAAGTCGCAAAAAAGTTCCCACCCTAATTTTGTTTAATCACTATCATATAATAATGGAGAATCAAGTGGTAATCCACTTTTAACAAACATTTTACACCGACATCTTTTTTACTACATAAGGGCCTTCATGGGAGGGAGTAAGGTGCAACTACATAAACTGCAGAGGCTCCAAAATAGAGCACTAAAAATATGCAAGAGCTGCATAATATAGCGTGAGTAAAATTCCTCACAACCAGACAACAGGATCACCTAAGATTGTATGCATACAACAAATCACAAACCTAAAAAACAAACAGGTTACAAACAAGGTGTACAAGAAGCAACAATGGTCCATTACTAGCAATGGTAAAATCAAAATGCAGTGCATATGATTGCAGTGTAGCTAACACGAGTGGCAATATTTGGAATAAACTGCCAGCTGCAACATGAAATGCAGAAAACATAGCAGTGTTCAAGAAACTACTAAAAAAATAATATAACCTAGAAAAAACAGATGATGTTTAAATGGACTAACACAATGTATAGTAAAAGCTGGAGTTTGGACTGTTTGTAATCTACAAACAGTTACAAGCCATAAACAAGTAAGAGACCCAAAATTATTACTAAGACAAAATTCAAATGATTTAAATCAAATTGGATTAGTGCTGCCCAGCGATGAAAACAAGTGTTAATACATTTATCCATTATGAGCAGGGTAAATAAATTCATCACTAAGAAAAAATAATTAAAAATCATACCTATTCTTGTGGAGAAAATCTACCTATTTTATCCCTAATTTTCTGAAAATGGAATTCTTAGTTTCCTCTGGTCTTTTTTTTTACCACACTACTTGACTTGGCAACATGCTATAAGGCAAACAATAAGCAGTGATATTCAGAGGCATATACAATAATGCAATTGTTAAAGTCCATCAAATATTATCGAAGATTGATTGATTCATGGTGGATTTGTGACCTAACGGTCACTGGCTGCAGAACTGCAGTATTTAGTAAACGGCGCCGTTATAACGGCCAATTAATGAAGAATAGCGGGGTTGGAATAAATCGGGGTTCAGTGTACTGACTTACCTTTACATTAAAGAATTCCAGGTCCAATGACACATCGCGTTATATCCGAATTCACGTTAGATCGGGGTGTATGAAATGTAAGTTTCACTGTAGTTATTCCTATAGCAGCCTCATGCTTTACAGACATGACATTTGGACCGAGTTTCTCTATGCTGCGGACCCAGTGGCCGAATCGGTAGAGTGCAGGCTTCCCGTGCGGAAGGTCGGGAGTTCGGATCATAGCCGAGTCAAACCAATGACTTTTAGAATTTATTCTTTTCATTGCCTAGCCTGGCGCTCGGTATTACTAGGATAGGGCTAGGACTGGTTGGCATGGTATTAGGATAATGTGACTGTGTGGGATATTGGGTCATTGCGCCAGTGGCCTGGTCTCCAATTGGAACAGCACTATAAAATCACCATGAGTGTGCACTGTCACAAGTTGGTACCCGTTCTAATATGACCTTCGATGTTGCTAGGATGTAAAATAATAACCAACCATCTATGCTGCAACCTTGCG
Source organism: Branchipolynoe longqiensis (assembly GCA_030323885.1). Classification (NCBI taxonomy): domain Eukaryota; kingdom Metazoa; phylum Annelida; class Polychaeta; order Phyllodocida; family Polynoidae; genus Branchipolynoe; species Branchipolynoe longqiensis. Next base: position 58,162,047 of record CM059195.1, read on the forward strand.
TATTCCCAAAAGTTGCCTTGCAGTTCCTCATTGCTGTAAACTTGAGGACTAGATATTAAGATATATATCTGACCGATGTATCCCAAGTATTAAAAAAAATGCCTCCAGTAAAATGTTGAATGTACTTAAAGCTGCATAGTCCGATGAAAATATCAAATTTTCAAAACCCAAACAACCATCTAAATGTGATTCTACATATCTAACTTAGATACTGGTGCACTTATTAAACATTTGTCACCACTCAGAAGGGAACACCTTTCAGTTTGCACGAGTCTCTCACCAGATGGCGACTCATGCCGGTCTCTGTAATGCTTTGGTTGAATAGAAGCACACACACAGCTTAGGTGTGTGGTGGGATGTATGTATGTGGTGGGGGTGTAGGTGTGTGGTGGGGGTGTAGGTGTGTGGTGGGGGTGTAGGTGTGTGGTGGGGTGTAGGTGTGTGGTGGGGGATTAGGGATGCTAAAGATTGTGAGGTGCCACTCTGCAAGACAACCCTACACCTCCACCACAAACCACCTACACCCCCACCACACACACCGTCAACCCCCACCACACACCTACACCCCCACCACACACCTACACCCCCCACCACATCCCTAAGCCCCCACCACACACCCCTAAATCCCCACACACACCACACACCTACAACACCAAACACATACCACACACCTACACCCCACCACACACCTACACCTACACCACACACATAAGCTGTCACCACACACCTACACCCCTACCACACACCTACACCCCACCACACACCTACACCACCAAACAGATACCACACACCTACACCCCCACCGCACAGCTACACCCTCACCGCACAGCTACACCCACCACACACCTACATCATCACCACGCACCTAAACCCTCACCACACACCTACACCCCCACCACACACCTACACCACATCCCTAAACCCTCACCACACACCTATACCCCCACCACACACCTACACCCCCACCACACACCTACACCCCCACCACACACCTACACCCCCACCACACACCTACACCGCACCACACACCTACACCACATCCCTAAACCCTCACCACACACCTACACCCCCACCACACACCTCCACCACACACACACCTACACCCCACCACCACACACCTACACCCCCACCACACAACTACACCCCCACCACACACCTCCACCACACACCTACACCCCACCACACACCTACACCCCCACCACACCCCTAGACCCTCACCACACACCTACACCCCAACCACACAACACCTACACCCCCACCACATCCCTATACCCCCACCACACACCTACACCCCCACCACACCCCTAAACCCTCACCACACACACCCAACACACACCTACACCCCCACCACACACATACCTACACCCCCACCACATCCCTAAACCCCCACCACACACCACCACACACCTACACGACGAACACACACACATACCTACACCCTTCTATCCAACCATGATCGCCGACTTGGACCGGGAACGGGTGCTGCCACCTGGTGTATAGCGAGAGAACTGGCTCATGAAAGCTCCCCATTGAATATAACCTATTACTGCGGAAGCCTATGGGGTCATAGTTGTGGTGTGCTTGACAAAATTAAATTTGCATGGTTCCAGTTCAAATATCTCAAAAGTTAGCTACTTAAAATAAAAGTTTCTTTAAGCTAGACTAAGGTACATAATAACGATCAACCTAATGTATTTATCTCAGAAAATTTCAGAAACTCAAAACCATCGGACTATGCAACTTTAACAAACTAATATCCAATGTACAAGCAACAACCATCAACTGAGAAGAAAAGAACTGCTTCTATAGATAGAAAATTATCCTCCCACATAGTGTGACCTAAGTAAAGGCCTACATTACCTATGTCAGTCTCCTTGCTATCTCATGCATGCATTATTGGCGATTCTGGAAAGTATTGGATGGGTAACTACAACCACTGTATTCATACCAGTGAATCTTTTCAAATTAAACAAAGCACTATTCGGTACATAAAATTACCCAACCCAGAATTGAACTGAACTTATTGGTATTTCAAGGCCTATATAGATTTTCCCAAGCAGCCTGGCTTGAACGCATTAATTGTGTTTTAAATATTATTTTCAGTGGAGAAGACATAGAAACGTTAGAGTTAACATCTAGCACAGTAAATCCAGGGGAACCAAAGACTGGTCCTTACGACTTCGAGTTGCTACGGTTACTGGGAAAAGGTGGTTATGGAAAGGTAAGTTCGGTTATCAAAAGTAGCTATTGTGTGTTCTAAAAACATGAATGGAAAATCATGAAACTGATGAGAAATTACCAACATTTTTTGTTCAGTAATGAAGAATAAAGAATTCTAATAGCAGGAATGATATTTTTCCTTTTTTAAACGGATTTTCGGGTGTGTTTCTTTTACAGCCCGGGGACATTCTTTATATAGGTGTAAATTTGAGGATAAATATAAATGACGGGGGTACGTTTAATGTACTCTCCAAGCCTAGGTTTTGCACAATGCCTATGACCAATCAATACGGGGTCTGCCAGGAGAGCATTCTGCTGTCATTAATGGGACTGTATTACTATTATGGCCCACCTCACCATCGTTTCCGCTTTCTTTTCTCCCACACCACTGTTAATAGAAGGGACATGACAACTAATGCGTATAAGGGTCGTTCTCAGAAACTGTGTACCACTTGAGGTAGTCTACTTGAAATGCATATTTCAAAGAAATCCATTATTGGAGTGTCAATATTTAGATTTCATCATTTAGCCCAATAATGTGGGAGATATTTTAGATCAAAAGTAAATGTTAATATTGTGTATTATGTATCTTATTGGGATGGATGTAGCTAAATACATAGAAAATTACATCACTAATTTGTAACATTGTCAACAGCATTGAAAATAAAGTGTCACAAACTTAATGAAAACCTCTGAACAACAGCTCATTTCACGTCAAATGATCATATACAATGTCTTCATTAAGTTGAAGACATTTATTTCTATAAAAAAAAATTAAAATTATGTAATAGTTAACCTTTTCTGGAGTCATTAACATCGTAACATTTCGTTTCCACTTGCAAGTACTATGAAACTCTGTATCAAACACTGAGTACAGATACAATACAAGAACTATTTTCACCATTTGACACTCTATGCATGGACCCAGTTATGGTATAGTAAAAGATAAATCCTGAAATTGCCCCTAAGCATTGAAATTTGAGCATTTTGATTTTGTGGTACTGATGTCACACTATTGATACACAACTTCTGAGAAGGACCCATAACTATCCTGATTGAAGGGACATGGAAATTAAAGAGTATAACTACCCTACAGAAGGGACTTGACAAGTAACGAGTATAAATATCCTAATAGAAGTGACATGGCAACTGATGCGTACAACTGACATGGAACATAACATGTATAGCTGTCCTGTAGGAACGGACATAGAAAATAATGAGTATAACTGTCCTGTCCATGGGAAAACAAAATGTATGGCTATTCTAACCTGTCCTCTGTCGACTTATGCCATGAGCTACCATAAGTCCAGGCATGTCCCTAGTAGTATTAGGTACCAGCAGCCACATTTCTTTATGCAAGTAATGTGCAATATTTTGTTTGCTTCTTGTAGACATGATTACAAACCGACAAGTAAAATGAGGAAATCCAAATTTGACTAAAGATAATGAAAAATCCAACTATGTGAGAGGTATTCTGTTGACAAATTGTACAGATATGAAGGAATTTAGACTAAACCAATTTTTGAATTTTTCTAGAATTGTGAACAGTATTTGAATTTACCTCTCTGAAACAAATAAATATTATTTATAGCAGTATTGTATATGTAACTAAAACGTGCATTTTAATTGCAGACACAAAAGAAATCTTTTTTAACTAAGTGAATAAATTTAGATAAATCTTGAAATTTCCACTGAAGCTTAACCAATGATTGCATCGTCCTATGATTTGACAGGGCACTTAATCTAGAACTACTATGCATTATTTTATCTATTTGAAAAATTGTTTTGATGGCACATACAAAAGTAAAGGGTCCAACACCAAAAATATCGATTTCTTATTAATCTTTTAAACATTCACTGTAGTTCTCCTGATGCTTTCATCTTCATCAGATTTGGCACACTATTAGAATACACAGCATATGGAACTAATGCATGTCAGCTGTAGCGATATTCGATCTAGAAATATGAAAAAGTGCATTTTCATTGCAAATGAAGTGTCTGAAACCAAAAATATTGATTAAAATAAATCTTTGAATGTTCACTGTAGCTAAAATTGTTCACTGTTCCTCAAATTTGGTGCACTATTACATTACACTGATGTGTCAATGTCGGATAGTTGTTTCTATCATGTGTGCCTACTGAGGCCAGAACAAACCCAAGTTGGTTGGTCTGAATATTCTATGGCCGGAGCCTTGCACTAATAATCTACATATGTAGTAAGATTTGGTACCATTAGAAAGGGAAAAAAAATTCCTATCTATTCATTCCAAATCTGGTTTAGTTTTTAATTCAGTAAATGGTTTTAAGACTTAGAAATTAATTTAAATTACATGTTTTGCCCAGGCTGACTTGTTTGACCTAGGGAAAGCTGTATATATATATTTTACCTCGGTATACAGCCTCAGGCTAGGGAGAAGGAAGCACATCCGGGTCCAGCAATTAGCATAAGAATCTCGCGGTACATGTACGTATGCGAGTTGTTCAGCGATACTTTTCTACAAATTTCTCCACAAATACCCGAAATTCGCGGATTATTTTCCACACCTTGCTTTATTAAGGACATTACCGTCCTTTGTGTGAGCTTTAGCTAGGTGGTGACTCTATTTTCGGAATTATTACCGTTTAACCGTTCCGAAAGTCCGGTTCGCTAGCTTTCGAGTCGCCTTTGTGCGTTGGTTTCGTTCGTTCGCTTAAATCCCCCATTATCGCTCGTTTACTTCTTATAGTTTATTCGTCTTTCGCTAAGGAAGGACGTATATTACGGTTTAACCGTTCCACACGTTTCTTTATTAAGGACAATAACGTCCTTTGTGTGATTTTTAGATAGGTGGCGACTGTACTTTCGGAATTATTACCTTTTAGCCGTTCCGATTTCCGCTACGCTGATTTTGAGTCACCGTGTAGACCCTTGGTCAACACCAACTTATCCAATATGCAAGGTTAAGGCGATAGACTAGGAGTTTCACAACAGCTTTGGTGAGCTTTCTAAAGCCACACAAAGTACATACGATATTATATTTATTTATATATATATATATTTATATTTCGGTTAAACCCAAGAACACTGGAGGAATGATTGAATAATGTCCATGGAGTGGAGTTTTGTATTCACTGTAACTGTAAGTATTAATACAAACTGTATAAAGCTAGTTTGTCATGCATTATGGCATCTTTTTGGAAGTTTAGAACGTCGTAAGTCTGTCTGAGATAGGTATGTTTACAAACGGATAAAATGATGGTGACCGGCCAAAGAGCCTTGGTATTCAAAACAAAACCGATACTGATTGGTTGTTGCACCCGTGGAATGCGGGTAGAGATGAAAGCGAAAGCTGCAGGGTGAAGCCGCATCTCCAAGTGGATTTTCTCTCGGACTCTCATAAAGAGTCACGTTGGGGATGATCCTGGGTTTCTTTTATAGACTCCCCACAATACACTTTTTAGGTGTTCCTCCGAGTTTTGTAGCATTTTCTCCAACTTGCTGGCGCAGAAGCCGAGGGAGAAGTGTATGAAACAGAGGTGGGCGCGCCGATACACTGGTCCCGACCCCGCGTTTGGTTTCGGTCTGAACACCGACAACCTTCGCCAATACAGTAGCTTATCACGCCTGTGTTGAGACGGTATAAATACGTTCTTTAACACCACTAAACGCACAGATGTTGGTTTAATCACCTCCTGTGACGTTTAGTCAAATTCCGGTACTGTTCACATTTTATTGTGACAGATGCCAATGGCCATGAAGCGGAGTAAGGCAGGGAGGGGCATCAGCTCCTGCGGCTCGCCCGGAGAAGGACTTTCACTCCTCCCCAGGGTGGACAGCTTTGCCGTCGCCTCAGCCCGAGACTATAATCCCTTCCGACCCAGACGGGGAGACCGACCATGAGGTACGGTTGCTTCGGGACTGGGAAGACATGGAAGTGCACGATGTTGGCTGAGCCTCATCGCGGTAGCCCATCCGTCACCGGCGGGTAGGGCCGATGGTTACAACCACGTAACGTGGTAGCCCGTTATAACGGGGAGAGGTGTTGGCTGAAGCCACATCCAGTTTAGGCCGAGAACGATGTTGGCTGAAAACCGTTACTACACGACGGGCGATGTTGGCTGAAGCCACATTACATTTGCGAATGAAAGGAGATGATGGCTGAAGCCACATATCGTTAAGCCGCCCATTGCCGAGTGCAGAGACATGTTGGCTGAAGCCACATTACGTTGTGACACTCGTTGGCAAATGGAGAGCGTCCACATTACGTTTAACCCGCCCGTATTCGAGCGGAGACCGAGGTTGGCTGAAGCCACATTGCGTTTAGTTCCTCGGTAACTTCACATAGATACTGCGTTCTAAACCTCATGGAGGTTGGTTTCCATATGGTTAGCATATGACATTACACTTAGGCTACACGCCTGTGTTGGAACGGTGTGCCACCCGTGACCAAATGGAGAGCGAGCTTGCCAGAGGCCACATAACGTTAAGCCGCTGTTGCCTAACGGCGAGCAGTGATGGCTGGGGCCGTATTAGTTTTTTAAAGCTAGTGGCAAAATGGAGAGCGATGTTGCCTGAAGCCTCATCACAATACCTCGCCCGGGATACCGCCCGGGCCAAACCGAAGAGAGACTTAGGCTGAAGCCTCATTGCAGTAACCCGCCCGTGAACGAGCGGACACCGATTATGGTTATAACCACATCACGTTTGGTACCCCGTTAGAAATGGAGAGCGAGGTTGGCTCAAGGCACATCCCGCTGTTTGGGTACAATCAAACTTTCAATTGAGAGTTACAGGTTTTTCGGACCTGAGAGGTACTTTGGCCTTTATTAGCCATGGGTTTGTACCAAACGGTACCCGTCTGGATATGTTTATACATTTTTTCCAGGACGAAAAACAACAATGAACAAACAGTCGGTTGAACACTCTGAGTTTCATTGATCGGTACGGACCGGAGAGGTACTTTGGCTTTTTTTGCCAGTGGTACCCGTCTGGATAGGATTAGATTTTCCTGGACGAAAAACAACAACAAACAAACAGTTGGTTGAAAACTCTAAAATTCATTGATCCTTACACATTTGTGAGTTAAGGGTTTGTGGGATACGAAGGGCTGTAAGCCCGAAGATCCCATTGACGATGATAACTAGTCCTCACCAGAGGTGATGGTTTAAGCTTCCCTGCCACACTCTAGGTTACAGGAGGGAAGCAGGCCAGACGCCGACTATCCAGGGATGGAGAAGTGGCTCAAGAAGCTGGAGCAATGCTCTCAGCAAAATCTCAAAGAGAACAAGTAGAGGTTGGACCGCAAACTCACATGGCCACGGAAACAGGTTTTTCCAAAAGGTAAAAATAAATGAAATTTTTTCCATAAATACATGGGTCATTTCTTATGGGCCAGTTACAGTTGACCTGCTCACAGGTGGTTACAAACCAATTCATGATACAGACAAAAATTTGGTACGGTTTATTTGAAATGAACAACTATATGAATTTACTTGGTTACCAACGGGTTTAGCTCGTGATTCTCGCTTATTTACTAAGCTCCAAAAACAACAATTTGTTCGCTCATACAGCGGGAAGGACCTTTCGGTTCCCGTATATTGATGATTAATTGGACGCGCAGTTGAAAGTAATGATTAATGTACAACATTTACAAACTTAAGTTTGTGGCAAATAGCTAAGAATTTAGCATAAGATGGAACTAAAGGGTTTTTTGAAGGCCATACCTTCATGAAGAAGGGTAGATCATATTAATGGTCTAGGCCGGAGAATAGTGTATTTAGGGTAATGTAGTTTAGTCTGCATACCCAGATGCTATGTCAGAATGTTGACAGATATTACTACAGCAATGGCTTATATTCGCAACATGGGAGGAACAATGTCCAACCCATATAATTAAAGAACGTAATTAATTTGGAATGGGGAAAGCCAAATATAAATTCTTTGGCATCCGGAAATAATAACATATTATAGGATTGGTCTCATGGTATCCAGAGCATACCTTTTGGGAAATTTGAAAAATGTTTTCTCTTTAATTTGGGAAAATACAATTTATTACATTCAGCCTAATCGGCAGAGTAGCAAGGAGGGCTTTAATAGTCCCCAATTGTGACACGCAGCAAGGCTTGGAAGTTTTAGCCTTACCAGACACAAACTCTATACTTTTCCTACACGCAAGGAGGACAATTTTTAAGCATTGATGCTTCGCGGAGATGTGTTAACAACACCCCTTCTGGCATTCCTTTTCGGAACACAGGTTTATGACATTTTTAATTACATAAAGTTACTCAGCAGAGATTAACTTCGCATGCCTGTAGGAAATGAACACTTCAGTTACAGAATAATATCCATGGAGGCCAGGAACTGTAAAAATGTACACAACATATTTAAGAAAAAGGGGTGTACATTGTTTGCTAATGAAAGTCAAACCAACAAATCCAACAATTGCACAAGTGGCCCATTTTCTCCGTTCTCTAGAGGACGAAGGACTAGAGTTTGGGGCTGTCAATGCAGCCAGATGCGCCTTATCAATTATTCTACCTAGAATCGAGGGAGAGACAGTCGGTAAACATGTGTTTCACTGGTTGCTTCGCTCAATTTATGAAAGGAATCCCCCTAAACCAAAATATGGTCGGTTTTGGGATGTTTCCATGGTATTTAAGTTGTTTAAGGCTTGGCCTCACAACTTTCATTTAGATGTAAAACGATTAGGTTTTAAAGTAGCCATCTTGTTACTACTAGTAACAGGACACAGAGGACAAACCATTGTCGCATTATCCCGAGACGGATTAGAAATAGATAAGGAAACAAGCTACGTTTGATTTAGCACAATTATTAAAAGTAAACAGGCTAGGTGACCCTTTATCTACGGTTCACTTAGACTACTTCCCAGAGGATCGTAATTTATGTGTTGTGTCAGCCATAAGGGCTTATATATCCAAGACTAAGGACATATGGAGCTCACAACAACTGTTAGTGAGCTTCATAAAGCCACATAATGCAATTTCAAGAGACACCCTCGCCAGATGGACGATCACGGTGTTGAAATTGGCTGGGGTGGATACGGGAAAATACGCTTCCCCACTCAACCAGAGGTGCCATGGTTTCCAAGGCATGATTGCTCGGGATTTCTGTCAAGAGAATCCTAGCGCATGCAGGCTGTAAGACGGCTAAGTCGTTTGCAAAACATTACAACAAGCGACTAGAAAAGCCTACCGGCGTTGCCAAGCGCCTGCTCACCAACTAAAAAGAATAGGTGAGAACAAAAAACTTTAAATTTTTGAATAACTAATACAATGATACCAAAACATCTTAATAATAAAGGTAATATGATATTAAGGATAAAAATGAATTATGTAAAAGTCTCCCTAGCCTGAGGCTAACCTGAGGCTGTATACCGAGGTAAAATAGTATAGTTATACGAGTCTTTCCTGGGTATAGATGATGGATAACTGTTGTTTTCCCGAGGTATAAGCCTCGGATAGACGTGGGCTAGGGCCTGCCCACCACACCCTACCACGTCTATTCCGTTATTGTACCATTACGGGAAAATCATAGTATCCATTGTATTGAAAGATCATTTTTATCCTGAATAAGTAGGTAAAGATTGCTGGACCCGGATGTGCTTCCTTCTCCCTAGCCCATGTCTATCCGAGGCTTATACCTCGGGAAAACAACAGTTATCCATCATCTATGCCCAGGTAAGACTCGTATAACTATACTATATATATGTACAGAAAGCTTAGGTAACCTTCTTTTGATACCATTCGTGACTTTCTACCACGTTACACAAAATAGCACAAACCAAATAAAGACAGTATTTTGTTAGAGCTGTTTTGATCTACACCAGTGATGAGTGCATATTTACTACTTACTGCAATAAAAGATTTTACTTAAATTCAAGCTTAGTATATGGGTCAGGATCACGAAAAGAGGCCAATTGGTGGAAGTTGTCGGTGTCGAGCATGGATGTCGGCGTCGATCGGTATAATTATAATTTAGCATTAACAGAGGTGTTGGAAAGTCTTAAAATTTATCCTGAATGTAAAGGTCGAGAAAATACAACAACCTTATTTGTTTCTAGGATAATTTAATATGAAACAAAGAAATGCACTACACTTTTAAGAATTGTGACGCCGACATTTTCACTTGACCACCGATTGGCCCGTTTTCGTGAGGCTGACTCATATATATTCAATCCAACCTCGCCATCAGATAGAACATACATTGAACATTTATGTTGTGTAATTTCATTCAAATCAAATACCTAGAAAATAGTCATGAGTATACATGTACCTATTGATGAAAAATCGCACTACAAGCACCATTTCAGCACTTTTTCATGGCGCTGCCGGTACCTAGTATTACACGGAGAGTTCTTGTTTGGTCTAGTATTAAATGTTTAGACACTTCCTAGATCTGTTTGACCGTTGGTGTACTAGATATGTAGGGTACGGTAAAGGGCACTAAGTCATCAAACTCAAATGATCCCATTTGTCTTCATTTATTCTAATAATCATGATTAACAACACGAATCAACAAGGTGCAGATATGTGAATCGAACAGAGCATTAGGCTATTTGTTGATTTATTGATCGTGCCTATTTATTTAAGGTATTTCAAGTTCGAAAAATCAATGGCAAAGAAGCTGGAAAAATATTCGCCATGAAGGTCCTTAAAAAGGTTAGTACTCAATTTGTATTTATTTGTCAATGGTAGTTGACAATTACAGAGAGTGGCACTGTGTCTTAATACAACCTACTTAGTGATCTAGATAAAATAATAGATCAAAGATTACACTTGTATAAACAAATACAGTAAAACCTCTCTAAATTAACCAACCACGGGACCCACTTTAAGTGGCTCATTTAGGGAGGTGGTCGGTTTATAGTTTTTTTTTACCGTCACAATGATACTGTATGTGCGATCGTTTGGGACCCAAATAACACGATCGATATAGGGGAGTGGTCGATCTGTGGATGTGGTCGGTTAGAGAGGTTTTACTATAATGACAATCATGATAATGTTCATGCTTGTATAATCATTTAAACGTTTTGTCCCAAATATCACTCTTATCGTCTCCACAACTCAATAATGAAATAATCAACAATGAAATAATAGATAATATAATGCACCCCACCAACTTGAACGTGCGGAAATACTCTTGTGCAGCAGATGTGCGGGTCTGCACCGTTCTACTACCATATTATTTGGAGACTGCTACCTTGGATGTTGTGTGGCGGGTAAACTGAAATGAATAAACCTTTGAGTTTGACTCGGAACTTACGGACTCAGCTGAAGCTAGGATTGTGAGTCAACCCTGGAAGAGAGCAAGCACTAAAGCCCCAACAACAACAAAATTGGTGATCGTCCCCGCCCACACCTGAAAAATCGGGGCCCCCTGATTTTTAACAATTTTTTTAAAATCTGTTAAAAATGCGTCGGGCTAGCAGCAATTCCACTTTCATATCAATTTTTAAGTTATTGGTTTGACTCGGCCAGGGTTCGAAAGCAGTAGTTCGAATTCCACCACCTACCAAAACAGGGGGACGATCAACTCATTCGACCATCGCGTCTGGTCACGTATTACATACGTCTCCATCACAAATTAAAAATAACTGAAAACCACCTGTCCGACCCTGATTTTTATTTCAAAAGGACGATAACCAATCTTTTTATTTGGCCTAATTTTGTATAAGTCTTTTTTAATGCAATGATTATAGGGCCCTCCCGTGCATGAACAGAAACTTGCTAAGATAACAAAATGACCCATGTGTCATTTTGCTCTGGCTTCTACAAGTACAAGTAGACATATGTACCTTTAAAACTAGATGGGATGGCGGAATCGCTGAGAGTGCAGACTGTTCTCCTTTGCAGCAGGTCATGTGTTTGAATCCCAACCGAATCAACCCAATGACTTACACATTTTAGACATAAAGAGAAAAAAGGGGAGAGGAGTGCGTCTGTCAGGGCAAGGCGGCGGAGTGGCGAGAGAGGGTTAGATAGATACTGGGTTGTTTGTAACCTTACGACGGTTACTGGTTGCAGAACTGCAACATTATAGAGAGGCTCCGATAAATCGGCCCAATCTTTGGTTGAAGAATAATCTTCTGGTGGGGCGGTTGTAGAAGCTGGGGGGGGGGGATGTCTTTACAACGATTAAATGACGAGTCGTTGGGGCAGTCCAGAATCTCCGGTCCGGCGGTAGCAAAGCACTTGTATCCAGCAGACAGCAGCAAGGGTTTCCGAGGAAGGGCGGGTAAAGATGGGTCCAGCGGCTCCAGCAACGAGAAGAAAGCGAGAGAAACCTAAAGGTAAAGGGCCCCACCCAAGCACACAACTCCCTTGGTCAGGGGGATAAGTATGCCTGGGAGGGGGAAAAAAGGGTAGAGTCTAGGAAAGAGAAATGAGGAGAGTGAGTCAAAGGACCGTGTCTATTTGCTCGATGGCGACCATCCAGCGAGTCAAAGACACGGACAGAGTAAGGGTAGAAAGTGAAATGCTGGTGGGCTCCCCCTCCTTGAACTCTTTTCAGACATATCAAGGAGGAAGGAGCAAGGTCAACGGAGAGGAGATAGAGAGAGGTGTGGACGAAGTGCGGTCCGGATAGCAAGTGTGGCGAGAGAGGGCAGGGAGGCTGGGTTGTTTGTTGTTGTTTGTTGTTTTACGTCCTGGCAACATCCAAGGTCATATCAGGACGGGTACCGACTTGTGACAGTGCGCACTCATGGCGACTTTATAGTGCTGTCCCACTGGGAAACCAGGCCCCCAGTACCATGACCTGGTATCCCACTCAGTCACATTATCCTGACACTGAGCACACCAGTCCTTGCCCTGTCCTAATAATGCCGAGCGCCTGGCTAGGAAGCGACAAGTATCAATTTTTAAGTCATTGGTTTGACTCGACCGGGGTTCGAACCCACGATCTACCAGCAGGGAGGCTGGGTTATGAGGGAGAGGGAGAGGGGGGGGGGGAGGTTACGCAATGCAACGGTCGCGGCCTGGGGGGGGGGGGGGGGGGAGAGGGGGGGGTGCTCCTCCTCCACTGCGAATCAAGCGCAATGCAAGCATTACGACCAATGTGCAAAAAGTGGGTATGGGATAGAATTTCTTTCAATAATTTAAAAAAGCGCTATGTAAGTATGTAAAATATTTATAGCTTAATGCAACTAACATTATTGCTGGATTATTGACTATAGCCAAATATAAAACAAGATGGCTAAAAGAGACGTTTTGTGGTGTTCAGAACTCAACCCATGGACAGCACGGATGGCATTGCCAGTTCTTTAAAATTGCAATCGTTAGTACCAATACGGTCATTTATTTACATTTTTGTCTACACTACTTCAGGTACTTGGTCTTGTGATTGCGTTTGTGATAGGGTCACGGTTTTTGGGGTGGTTTTTCCCCTTTATCACAATTAGAGTAAGTGAATTTGTCAGTTTGTGTAGTTTTTCTTCAAAAAATGCGTTTTTCCTGATCTGTCTATGTTATGGACATTACTTCGGTCAGCTCAGGTACAAAAATAAATAAACATATTGTTTGAATTTTACCAGTATCTTTATTTAAGTTAAGGGTTATTCTCCAAAACTGGGCACCACATATTTGTTTTCCACGTTACGATGCTGATAATTAAGTCTGTTTTATTGATAACAAGTCAAAAGATATCAAAATTATAATTGTATGATTTTGCCGTAAAGTGAAAATGTGAAAATTTACACCATACATGTAGCCAAACATTTTTCAACCTATTTTTCAACTTTTTTCTTGTAAGGCACAACCTTGTCTGCTTAACAGTAATCAAGAAAATCTTGTTTGACTATGTTGTATATGTTAAAATGAGATTCTGGATGTGTCTTTGATTTTCGTGCTGCACTAGTGATATTAATGTATTGCTCAATTTGTATAAGATCTAATTCAAAAAGTGAAATTCATTTTTTTCAACTCTGACATATGCACAATATGCATACCTTCATAGGACATTGGATTAGGCTATTATTTGGAAGGATTTTTGCTATTATTTGGAAGGTTTTCACTTTTGGTTTCCATGTCACACTTTGGTGCCCAGTTTAGAGAATGACCCTTAACCAAAGATTCACATTCTCCAGGTTTTTACAACTGCAAAGGAGGAAACAGGAAGTAGAGCTATGACAGTATAACGAGTGAATATTGGTAATGCAGTGTTTTTGATTCTTGCGTTGCAGTTGTAAAAACATGTGAAACGTGAACATGTCTATATTTCCGTAGTTGAGCTTGCTAGTTTCATATCCAGAAAACGGACAGATCTGATATTTTTCTTACGATGGTACAGAACAGTCTATCTGAGCTTGCTGTGTCGGTGTGTGTCTTCGCCGATTAAAAATCCTGAATGCAGCATTGTGAATAGAGATACTGCGACCATATTAAATAGTAATAGTGCTGATAACAGACTTACCTTAAACACACAAAAATCAGAATATGTGATATTTGGAACAAAATCTAGAAAATCGCACGCACAAAATATAGAGCTATGTATAGGCAATGCAGTGCTAAGAGAAGTGAACTCGTACAAATACTTAGGAACCACACTTGACTCTACACTGAATGCGAACCAGCAACTATCGAGGCTGAACCAAATTCTAGGTATGAGAATGACAACCTTTAGAAAAATAAGATGCTACATGAGTGAGAACACAGCGCTCAAACTGTATAAGGCAACTATACTGCCAATAATAGATTATAATGATCTAATCTATGGCCTTTTAACAAAACAACAAGAAAATAAATTACAGAGAACTCAAAACCGAACTCTTAGAACAGTATATAGGGGCAAAGTTCTCTCAGTGAATGAGATGCACACTAGATCTAATAGCACATACCTGAGCCAAAGGAGAGACGCACATCTGCTATCTCTTATGTTTATCAGAGCCAAGGATGAAAACTACATAGACCATACTACCAGAGTTACCAGGCAGGGGGATGCTACACTCCTCAAAGTTCCTAAACCACTCACAAATAGACTGAAAAGAGCCCCTATCTACAAAGGCAGGAAATTATGGAATGAACTCCCAGTCAGAATTAGACATGCACAAACACAACTAGAATTCAAGAACCTGGTAAGAATTCACCAAGCCAATCAGGCCCTTCTACAGGCCTAGTGATGAGGTCGCCATATTTAATTAGCTATCTATTATAAGCACCTATGGCCACCCCACCCCCTCCCACCACCCCACATGCTCCTTTGCTCCTAACCAAGTTATCCACGTACTAGATTGGAAGTATATTGTTCTATAAAATTGGAACAGGTGCTTACTTTTGGTTTGCTATTTCTGTGTGTTGAATCACTCACATCGAATGTATATATATCGATATATTTTAGTTTATTTCCTCTATTTTTGATCAATCTGATATTTGTGTCCTTTCTAAAATATCTATGACGTAAAAAAAACAAATAAAGATAATTCTATCTCTTTTCTCCATCTGCTACTTAATATCAGAACAAAATTCCAGAAATACTTGACCGCGCAAAACTCCAGAAACACGCTGCCTCAGGCCTGTGTTGGGTTTTCCCTCTATTCGATTGGTCAGTTCTATCCTTGGTTTTAAAACAAAGAATTCTTAGAATATACTTAAATATGGAAAGTATTATACTGCCTTTGATTACAATCGCAGTAGTGCAGCACTAGACTAGAAGTTCAAGTCACGAAAATGACCCACTTTGCTCTGTATCATGGCTACTTCGGAAAAATGTTCTAAACGCTAATTTAAGGTAAATCAACTAATTGCTATTTCAGCAGATTATGCAATTGTAATGTCAAATTTGTCATTATGTAGTGCGCTTCGAGAAAATGCCAATTCAATAATATGTAACAGGTTATATACCTTTTCATTAAAATGTTGCTGATATACCTTCAAACAAATATTCCACAGGCTACAATAGTAAGAAACGCCAAAGATACCGCACACACAAAGGCAGAGCGCAGCATTCTAGAGTCTGTTAAGGTGAGTTGTCAGGGAAGTATTATAGTTTTAACCCTTCTTGCTATTTAGTACCGACCCATCCAAGGGGGGAGGCTAATGACTAACACGTGTATATACATAAACAATACTCATAGAGAGGGAAAATAAATTCACCAAAATCCAGAAACCGGAAACAGCTGTTTCTACGGAATTGATATAAGCTGGTCCCAGTGCCTTCTCCCATGTTTTAATAAAGTACCAGTCGGGTATAAATAAGTACTGCTGAACCTGGTTCTGGGCTTAAACATGGGAGAAGGGTCTGTACCCGTTTATATAAATTCTGCAGAAAATATAAATATATTAATGACCAATGTGGGGGGTCGGTCCTGAGCATTGCTTATTCATATTAATGTCTTTATTTATAGAGCAGTCCAGACCAGTTGTCCGTACGTTCGTTGGTGTCTCACAATTATTAATAATGACCCATTTGAAAAGGAGTGCTTAACAGCCAACTTTGTGTCTCTTCCTACTCTGGTTAAATCGAGAAACACCGCTATATCGTGTGGAATGCGGTATTGCTTACCATGGCGGTCACCTTTATGGATCATAAAAACACATTTGATTTGTCTGAAACTTCAGATAAATATTTTTAAAATATATAAAGTAAATATTACATATGCTTTGAAATAAAAAGCAATTCATAGGTGGGAAATATTTCTTATTATTTCACGTTGTCACTCTCGAGCTGTGGTATTGTCGTAATTACATTAGCAAGTGACAGTGGGATATCGGGTCATAGTGCTGGCAGCCTGATTTCTCAGTGGGGCAGCACTATGAAGTTGCCATGAGTGCACACTGTCACAAGTAGGTACCCATTCTGATATGACCTTAGATGTTGCCAGAACGTTAAACTCCTAGCAACCAAGGTGAATCTTCTGAAACTTAACAAATGACACTTAACAGATTTGAGGACAGCTAAACTGTATCACCTTTTGTAACTAAAAGAAATAAGTACAAATTATGACATTTCGCAATTGGTGTTATATGCAAGAATTGATACAACTTGTGTATGTGTTAGTTAAACTGTTAATTTTATGACCTTATACTAACAATTTTACAATGCAAAGAGCATGCATGATCTTTCTACAAATGTAAAACAAGAACAAATTTTAGTCTTCCTACTAGGCTGCATCACCTCGTAAGAATTTCCTTTTTATTATGACATATATTGATATTAGAGTTAAGCAGGAATTGAGTTGAATGAGCAGAGGGGTGCTCATTCGCTGTCATTGCTGGAGGCACAGATGGTGGCAGCCAATCAGAGCCCTCACTCATGCCCACTCGATCTGGTTGACCATATCGCTCCTCAGCCAATCACAGGCCACCTCACACCCACACTTCAACCATCTGTCCTCAGTCAGTCTATGCCGCATTGCACTGGACATAGCTCAGGCGGTAGCGTTTCCACCTGTGAAGATGTTTGTCATCGTATCGATCCTGCTCATGGACCCGTTTGCAGTTTGGGCGATTTTCTGTTCTAACCAGTGGTCCACAACTGGTTCATCAAAGGCTGTGGTATGTGTTTTCCTGTCTGTGGGAAAGTGTATATAAAAGACCCATCGCTACTTATCAGAAAGAGTAGCCTATCTGGAGGCATCAGCTTTCCTTCAAAGAAATATGTCAGAATGGCCATATGTGACGTCCAATAGCTGATGATACGAAAATCAATGTGCTTAAGGTGTCGTTAAATATAACAAGCTTTACTTTATACTGCACTGCCTACCTTGCGACACTTTTCTTACCACTCATCCTCACTGCCACCTGATTAGGTGAAACAAAAACATGAAATCAGACAAAGAGTACAGTAATTGACACATATCTTGTAAATCATAATACCTAAAACTAATGTTTAAATTTGCACATGTTACCATGTTCGTCCTTTTCTGTGGTATGTTGTACCCTATGTTTATTGATATGTGTCGTGCATGACTTCCTCCCTATGCCAGACACCCACCTTGGTCCAGCATTTCACAAGCAACCAATGAGTGGCCTGCACTTGCCTGTGCATAGGAATAAAGTGATGTTTCCTCTCCAAATCTTTCTCCTTGTCTATGCCGATGCCAGCAATGGACCAAACTATCAACAAACTTCATCCATCTGTAGCCTTTATTTGAGACAAGCACACTAGTCCTGAAAAAAAAGGAAAAATTCAGAACTGACCTACAAATTGTGATATTTATTTTCAACACTATTGGAGTGAAGTATGTATGATCTTGTAATTTTGTTGCAGTTGTGTATCTTAGGCAATCTGTGCCGTATATGCACTGTTACTATGATCAAGTGATGATGAAACAGTTTTAATGGTTTTATATTAATAAATGTACTCTTCATTTACATTGTAGCATCCATTTATTGTCGACTTGATCTACGCCTTCCAGACGGGTGGTAAGCTTTACCTGATTCTCGAATACTTGTCTGGTGGTGAGCTCTTCATGCAACTGGAACGAGAAGGCATCTTCATGGAGGACACTGCATGGTATTCACACTTTTAAAAATTAATTTAAAAGTGCTTTCATAATTGTCCAATTGCCTATGGTTTGGTTGTGGTGCATTATATTGCTGCTAGAGTAGCGGTGTTTTCTCTGAAGAAATAAATTAGACCGCTCTAGCATAATTATGCATGTTGCCGGTAACATGGGTAATTCACAATGTTGAAGACCACGTTAGTGTTGGCAAGACATGATACCGTAGGTTTCTAATGCATCTGTACCTCCGCCAATGATGGCGTAGCATTCACAATCGCTATGGGGATTTAATCTTCGTGTTAAATGCAAACGAGCCTACTGTCATTCACTACTGGTCAGCTCGATTTTAAAACATAGTACCCAAAGTCTTTAGATATGAATTTATTCAAAAACATGCCATGTCTGAAAGGTGTGTGTAGAAAACTGAAGTCAACGAAAAAGGTGTTATTGGATTCAAGAGCAGTTTCAATGGAACATCACCAGCACAGTCACCATGTCGGCGTATAGTGTCCATCAACGTCTTCAGACCATATTGCTCCAGTAGTGGATCCGCCCGATATGGTGACTGTCATTGCTGCAAATGCCATCTCGGCACAATGGCATTCAGCAACTAAAATAATCTGCAATCGGATCGAACAGTTGGAGTCGTTGTTAGGCCAAGCTACAACGGCCGCAACGCACAAATCGCAGCAGCAGCGGAGGAAGTGTGGGGTGTCATCATCTAGTATGAAGAAAGGGAGCTACCTTCAGTGTCACTCGCCGTCGTACTCAAGCAGCAGGGAACGGGAGGGGGTTGTCGCCGCCTGTCGTCAGATGAGCGAAAATGATGCCCAAGATGGCGGAAAGGAGCCGATGAAAACGTCAGCGAGATCGCTTGCACAAGTTCTTTGAAGGATGGTCAACGGATTCGAACGATTCAAAATCAGAGATCGATGGTGACGGTTCAAGCGAGATGATCTAACAATGGCTGAAAACTACAGGTCGATTGGCCAAGAAACGACGCGGTAAGAAAGGTTTTTTGCCATACCTGTATGTTATTCGTGATGACTCTGTGGGGAACGTGTCAAAAGGTAGTTCAACTTGGTTTGAGTACATGTCAGCTGTTTAGACTATTAGAAGAGCTTACACTACCTCAAAAATGGATTCCGTATTAGAAAGCATTTAATTGATATTGCAGACATGGCAGCCAACTGGGAGTGGAGTATGGTTTTATTATGGTCTGACAAAGTTTGTTCAATGGTTAATGATGGTAGAATAGAAAATGGGTGGTCAGACAGGACTACAATTAAAGACATTCAGAGAGATGTGTATGCACTGGGCACTAGATTAAATTTTAAAAAGCGAAGAAAATTTGATAACACCCAAGGTTCAGTATGGTATGGCAAAGAAATAAGTCTGTGGACGGTAAACCTTCTGAATTGTTCATGGTGGCCAGCCACCATGGGTAATTTGCGCGTGAACAAGGAGTCGTCCCGGTGGCGCCCCCTGGGTTCGAATCCGAAAACCAACCCTACCGGATTTCCCGCGGAACCACGCCCTTGCGAGACCCGTGACGTCATGCCTGCCCTTCCTCGCAAACCGCCACCCACCAGACCATCACTTCCACCATGGCAGCCGGACAAGCAACTCAGCACCACTCACCTCGCCTCACCACCACTCAGCCTCACAGGCTCGCTCTCCAATCAGCCTCACGGTTTGCTCTCCAATCAGCCTCACGGCTTGCTCAACCAACCACCTACCCACCGCCTCCAACATGCCACGCACAGCGAAACGCACACGTCGGGACACGGACGAGACTATTATGGGCGACACCACACCGACCGCCGCACCAGACACCATCACCCCACACACCCAAGGTCGGCCATGCACTGTGGTCGCCCCGCCGACTGCCGCACCCGCTCCCCAACTGCCGGCCGCCCCGGCCCGCCGCCGCCAATACCCGACGCACACCAGACTCATCATGGAGTGGGGCTCGCCCAACAGGACGCCCTAGAAGCCTCACGCCAGATGGCCCTCCTACAAAAATCATTCGCTGATACAATGGCACAGCAGGCCGAAGTGAATAAGACCATGTTGGACAAGATGGCCACCATAGAGACGTCCAACCGAAAAAGGAAATGGTCCTACAGCAGAGACTCCTCGGCCACCTTGTCTCAGTCGTCCCCGGGCAGACGACCACTGCCACACAGCACATGCCCGCAGAGAAGCCTCCTCCTTGCCCAAGCACAACCGCACGTGGTGTCCAACCTCCACCATGTGCGACAGAAACACCCGACGCAGTCGTTACAATAGGGACCTGGGTAGGAACGAAGAGCGTCAATCGAGAAGACGGTCCTGCTCTTCAGAGGATGACATGAGACACCGCGACGTCATAGACGAGCTGCTCAACCAAGGTGACGCGTTCAGCAAGCAGCGCAGAGGTAGGAAGCCCATTGTCCCGCACACCTGTGTAATAAGAGGGGGGACTTGAAAGGGAAGGTAGCACAAGGCGAAAGAGGGTAAACTGTGGTTTATTTGCTTCACATAGGGTTAATCCTAATAGATATTGTCATTGTTGTAACTGGTGCTCATGGAAGTTTAAAAGATTTAATTACCATAGAGAAGTAGATTATAATAATAAGCTTAGGTCACAGGATAGTAGGACACAGCCTAACTATGAGAATAAAGAAGGTAGGTCCGTACAGATCTTTTCAGTATAGGCCTCAAAAAGGCCGTTAAATCTAGGGGAAATATATTTTAAAAATCGACGGCGAACAGATATTACCCAAGTTGCCATGGCAATGCATAATCAACATTCTGAGATGCCATAGCAACCAATACTTTAAACGACATTGCTAAATGTGCAGATTTGAATTGGGTTGATTTAAGTTGTAGTCCTCCTGTAGTCTATAATAGCAGTAGCATTGATAGGAAACTTAGCGGAATAGTTAGTTTTTAATTATCATCACCAGGTTCTGAGTGTTATTCCTCAGTTGCGACTATCTGACCAGGATATTCCCTCAGAGAATCTTGTCCCTCTTGCACGCTGCCCAGCAGTACTCCCAGATACACAAACCTGCTGCTCATATCGATTGACTTCATGTTTACTACCACACTGCTCCTGATACGGTCATAGACAGCACCCCTCTCTCATCATTACCATTCGTGAGATGCCTGCCGGATGCTGATGCCTCGTTTTCATGCTTGTCATTTTCCAACAGCTTGTGCCCTGGTGAGGATAATCTAGCTAACAGGGATGAAAAGGATTTAGATAAACCTGAGCTGGGTCATGGGTGAAAATGTAGTTACGGATAAAGACCTAGGAAGCTCATTCCCTATTTGCCTCTTTCTTCCTAGGTCTTCATTACCACCTGAAGGAGAGGGTACTAGAGATATTTAAAGCAGGATTATCCTCAAGAACCTGGAGGAATAAGAGACATCAGGTTAATTGCTACTCTAGATATGCTGTCCTAGAAGATGGGTATGGGTTAGGGTTATAAGCCAACTTTAGAGAATATATTGAATTATATCGCATATCTTTCGGATAAATTGTAAACATCTGGGGCAGCTCACGAACTGTTTCCACTCTTATATTGTGCACTTAATGAAAAAAGGAGTGGCAAGACTGAATATCGTCTTACTGTAGACGATATTACAAATATTATTAAATCTTTTTCAAATATAGGAAAGGCAGCTTATATCCTAATAGTGGCCACATTAATGGGATACTTCACGGAGAGTTCGGGTGAAGACATGTACGTGGTAGACCTGCCATGTCCAGATGAGTTAGAGCGCCCCTCTCCCGTGCTGGTAGATCGTGGGGTCGTGGGTTCGAGCCCTGGTCGAGTCAAACCAATGACTTAAAAATTTATACTTGTCGCTTCCTAGCCTGGTGCTCGCCATTATTAGGATAGGACAAGGACTGGTTAGCTCAGTTTCAGGATAATGTACCATGGCAATGCATAATCAACATTCTGAGATGCCATAGCAACCAATACTTTAAATGACATTGCTAAATGTGCAGATCATGGTGCCGGCGGTGTGGTTACACAGTGGGACAGCACTATAAAGTCGCCATGAGTGCGCACTGTCACAAGTCGGTATCCATCCTGATATGACCTTAGATATTGCTAGGACGTAAAACAAACAAAAAAAACTTTCCGTGTATTCCTGGTTCGATCTGCTGTCCGGTAGATGTCTGGAAAGCGTACACGAGAGCGGTCCCCACAACTCTGCCTTCCTGCATATAGATGGTACCCTGCTGCTCGTAGCTACTCTACTACAAGGTATAAGAATAGCATTGCACTTCACAGGGCACCATAATTCTGAATTGATAACACTACATAGCTTGCGTAGGGGTGCAGCTCAAGCCTGTGCAATGGGTGGTGCTTCAATTAGAGTGGTCAGGGAGGTAGGTCGGTGGAGGACTGACACATTGTTCAAGTATGTGAATAGAAAGGCGTTTACTGAAGCACCTGACACTCTCCACCTTATTTAGCTGAGTGTCTGAGATGTTTAAACTTGGATGACCTAAAAATTAATTTACCCACCCACCCCATCTTTACGATATTTTAAGTAAAGGGGTGAGTGTCTGAGATGCTTCCACTTGATGACCTAAAATAATCTAGGCTAAAAAGTAAAAAGTAGAAGAAAAAGAGTCGTTTGTGAATTAACAATTTTTTCCTGGGGCAGGCTCTCCCTGATGGTCATTTGGCACATATTAATAGTTTACTGCATGTAGATGGAAATTTCTTTAAAACCAATGTATAACTACTCTTTTCAGAAACATATAGAAAGCATTGCCAGTGTTGGCCGTAAAAGGGCGTGTACCCGTATTGAAAATAAAGAAATAAAAGCTTTCTAGTACCCAAAAAATAAAAACATTAATTTTCATATAACCAAGATGTGTATGGTTGTATACACTATAAGTGTATGGTGAAATCCCTTTGTGGATAACAAATATTGTGTATTTATGAAAAATGTCTTGTAATAACTGAAAAACTGTACTTTTGTAATTAAAGCTATAACATTGTTTTTGGATTGAAAGCAGAGCTAAAAAATAAGTTGTGAATAAAAGTTTGTATGTTGCACTAATTATGTCTCTAGCGTCATGAATTATGAATAAAGAGGTTCCTGATGACAACACAAAATTAGAAGCAGTGGGTAAGTTGAGCAGAAGCTCTTTAACAACTAGAGAAGTTTGTTTGTGTGTGCGCGCACGCACAAATGCGTGCGTGCGCACCTAATAGGACTATCTACATAAATGAGATTCCTTCCAAGTAAATTTGAAACAGTCCAAAAGTTGCAATTCTTATTTCATTTTCTGAATAACGGAAGTTGAGTATCCGGATTCCTCGGATTTCCTTGTCCAATTAAATTTACAGGGTTTAAAAAATATATTTAAAAAAGGTTTTGCACTGTATAGAGTTTTGTTGGAGCATTGACCACCAGAGTTGACATGTCCAATGAGGTCTTTGGTCCATCCCTTTTCTGTAGCATTTTGATAATGTCATAAAGTGTCCAGCGCAATGTTAGCCGTGTTTGACTCAATTGTCACAAATAGTGTCCTTATAGTGTTTGCTTCACATGCACTGTAGAACAAAGTAACAATCATCACCCATTTCTAACTGCAATCAAGTTTTGAATGGTCCACCCTATCAATTCTATTTACAATCCCCCGTCCTGATATGAGCTTAGATGTTGCCAGGACGTAAAATAAACAAATATTTCCAATCCTATGTAACAT
Source organism: Branchipolynoe longqiensis (assembly GCA_030323885.1). Lineage (NCBI taxonomy): Eukaryota > Metazoa > Annelida > Polychaeta > Phyllodocida > Polynoidae > Branchipolynoe > Branchipolynoe longqiensis. Next base: position 58,186,431 of record CM059195.1, read on the forward strand.
AACAAGCAATTTAGGATTAACATTCCTCATTTACACCACCTGACGCGGTGGCCTAATCAATAGAGCATGGGCCTTGTGTGCGGAAGGTCGGGAGTTCGGTTCCCGGTCGAGTCAAACCAATGACGTTAAAATTGATACTTGTGTTTTCCTAGCCTGGCGCTCGGCATTAATAGGATAGGACAAGGACTGGTTAGCTCAGTGTCAGGATAATGTGACTGAGTGGGATATTGGGTCATGCCAGTGGCCTGATTTCCTAGTGGGGCAGCACTATAAAGTTGCCATGAGTGCACACACACAAGGTACCTATCCTAATATGACCTTAGATGTTGCCAGGATATAAAACTTCAAAGACCAACCAGCATACACATGTTCAATGGTAGACCCCATCAATTCTATTCACAATCCTATGTACCCTAACAAGCAATTTAGGATTAAGATTCCTCATGTACACCAGGGCCCGTATGCATGGAGCGGTGTTAACGAGCCAAACCGCGGTTAGGGCGGGATTTCTGGTTTAGCGCCGAAAAGTCGCTATGCATGGAGCAGTGTTAGGCCTAACACCGCGAGTTTAAAATCGGAGATTCTAATCCCAGCCCATAGCAGCTTTACAGCGGTGTTAGTGTTAGGTTAGTGTCAGGATGGAGCCCAAATCTATTCAATACTGTCATATTTAACAGAATTAAATACGCAATAAGTGAAATTTCATCAAATTAACCCTAAAAATGAAGCGATATTAACCCTGCCACCGCATTGGCGGTGATGTTAATATTGTTGAATCGACGAATGTAATGTAAACAAATCAACGTCGCTATCCATACTGTCGCCGCCGCCGCATCGGCGGCAATATATTAGGCCCAAATCTATTCAATGATATCATATTTAACAGAATTACATACGCAATAAGTGAAATCTGATCAATTTAACCCTAAATTCGAACCGATATTAACGCCGCAGCCGCATTGGTGGTGTTATTCATATTGTCGAATCGAGGGATTTCTCAAATCTATGAATAAATTCACGTTTAGCTAACACAAACCGTTTTAAGTGCCCACGCATACGGCGTAACATAGTTCTCGACGATGCCGATAACTGGTGGTAGCTACCCAGTTAACACCACACACCGCTAACACTGCTCCATGCATATGGGCCCAGCAGATACATTGCCAACATTGCTATTATTTATGGCAGCTTCTACCTGGCGGAGATCACACTCGCTATCGAGCATCTACACGGACAGGGCATCATCTACCGGGACCTGAAGCCTGAGAACATCTTGCTCGACCACCTGGGACACGTGAAGCTCACTGACTTTGGGCTGTGTAAAGAGTCCATTCACGAGGGGATAATCACTCACACCTTCTGCGGCACCATAGAGTACATGTAAGTTTGTCTATCTTACTAACCCCACCGTGCATACTAAAGGGCCTGTCACACTACGACCTATGGCGTTAGCGTATGCCGACGTATGTGCTTTTCAACCAACACGTCAGCATAGGCCGTCATAGGTCACGCATAGATTGGTCATAGATCATATACGCTTTTCATAGGTCGGCGTAGGTCGAGCCGCCGATAATCTTTTGTGCATGTTCAAAATTTTAAACCTATGCCGGCGTGTTGCTCATAGGTTTCTCATACGCTAGACGTACACCGGCATAGGTTACGCATACACTGGCCATAGGTGCTGTAGGTTGCTCATAGGCTAGACCTGTCACCTGTAACCGTCAACAAACGTCCCAGAACACCGCGTATAGGTCGTCATACGCTTTGCATACGCCATCATAGGTTAGGCATAGGCTACGCGTACGCTTCATACGTCCCTGGGACGTCCTGCAGTGCAAAAAGGTCGCCGTATCTCGACATTAATTATTTCGCCACGTTATGCATACGCCGCCGCCATACGTCGTAGTGTGACAGGGCCTTAAGCTTTATTTAATTAAAATTATATTATTACACAACGGAAATAATAGACTAACTGGTTCGCTCAGGATAATATGACTGAGTGGGATATCGGGTCATGGTTCTGGTGGCCTGATTTCCCAGTGAGGCAGCACTATAAAGTGGCCATGAGTGTGCACTATCACAACTCGGTACCTGTCCTGATATGACCTTAGATGTTGCCAGGACGTAAAACTCCAACAACCTAGCAAACAACATCACAATACTGGTGTTTACCTCGACTATATATGTAGGTTTGTGGGCGTGATTCGCTCATTACATCCATTTATGTATAGTGGGAGACGGTATTGGGATGGAGCATGGCTTAAGATGTATTATTCGGGATTCTCTACACTCATCCTATGGCTTGTGTTTGGAGATTGATGAAAATGTGTTGTAATGGCTTAAGATGTGTAATTCATGATTCTCTACACTCATCCGATCTATGGCTTGTGTTAGGAGATTGATGAAAATGTGTTGTAATGTACTGAAGGGCCCCTGAGATCCTGACACGAAGTGGACACGGCAAGGCTGTTGACTGGTGGAGTCTGGGCGCTCTGATGTACGACATGCTAACGGGCGCGGTATGGGCACTTTCTCATTTTCTTCGCAAAGAAATGATTATGATTGCTGAGCACTAATTAAGACGGGTCTCCTGTCGGTTAGTCTCCTGTCTGTCTTGTCATTATCTGCGGTTTGCTCAAGGATTTTATATATAAGGATGGCAAAGCAAGGCTGTTTGAAGCTCTCCCAGCGTGCAATCCGAAATACGGCCGCCATATTGAAAGTGTGATAATGCGATCATCATTGAGTCAATTGCTGTCAACATCGGCGTCATGGTAAACACGTGAGAGATCGACTATTCACTGCTTCACATCAAATTATGGTATTTATTTGTGTGACTATTCACTGCTAAGATCAAATTTGGTTATTTATGAACGTGATTTAATAATAATAGAATGCCAAAGTCGGCGTTCTCTGTGGCAGAGTGGTTAGAGTGCCTGACTTTTTTCTATGTCAGACTCCTAATCTGAGGGTCGGCGGTTCGATTCCCCATGCCCCCAGCTCTGCCAATTTGGATTTCCACCGCTGTGTATAACTTACAGCGTCATCAAAGGCCAGTTGCTCTCATACCATGTCTATGTGGTGTGGAAGGTTAAAAATCCCTTGGGTCGGTAAAAGTGTAGGCTCGGGCTTTCTATCGACCAGCAGTGGAATGAGGAAGACCAGTCGTCTATGACTGAAATTTCCCCTGCTTAAACAACTAATGGACCAAAAAAAAAAAAAAAAAAAGTTGAAAACGGGCGTGAGCAGCAAGCACTGTCAACATCGGCGTCATGGTAAACACGTGAGAGCGTATTATTAAACAAAACCAACAACACAAACAAAGCACAGATCGACTATTCACTGCTTCAGATCAAATTATGGTATTTATTCAGTGTGACCATTGTTATTAGCACTGAAATGTTGACCACCTCCTCTCCACTCCATGATCAGTGATGATCACGCTTTCAAAATAGCCGCAACTTTCAAAGTTTACCACGCCTGTCATGATGCCACATAACCACCTATGCCTCTATTATCTGCGGTTTGATGACCGCGGCGGGCTGCCCAAGGTGTGTGGATTGTGCGCTCGGTCTGCTCCATTTGTATCAGTCTACCTTTTCACTACAGTCGCTATTTGTAATCACATTTCTTCCATGAAATCGGACACTAATTGATGAGTATCTTGATCAATTTTAACCCAATATGCCATGGCGTTCGGCCAACGTCTTCGGCTGCATTTAGGCACTTAGACATTTTTTTCAAACAACCAAAATGCATCAAATTCTTTTTTTATCACAAGAGGCTACAAAATGCTGCACAAATATACTTCATTTGTTATAATAGTGTCATGGGGGTGATGAAAATGGGAAATATTGCGCCTAGAGTGGGATTCGAACCCACATGTCTTTGCAGTCCAGGCCAGTGTGCTAACCATTACACCACCTAGGCTCCCTGATATCAATACACTACCCATGCCTACCTGTCTATGTCGTTACTTGCCTGAGAGGTCAGTGCAGACTACTACAATAGCTTTATTAGAAGCCGAGATATGACGCTTTAAAGGTGCAGAAATTGGACCCTCTTGCCTATAGTAAGTAGCATTACAAAATGTGATAAAATTGTGAGACTTGACAAGAAAACCTACACTGATTCAAAGTAATGCTACATTGTTATTTTCCAAGGTAATGTCTCAACATTTTCTAGTGACATTCACAGATATAATTGCACAAATACACCATCACCACAAAGAATTTTTTGTTAAAAACCCAAAAAAACAACAATGAAAAACAGCGCCAATTCAGTGCGGTCAGCAAACTTATGGAATGGAAAAACGGCAGTGCGGAAATTCGGATCGCTATGAAGATTCACATATTAATAGTTAAGACATTAAATAACTGGTCTACCTAGAAATAAAAATGGTCTGCTAAATATCAAGAGTGTCATAATGTAGAGAAAGTTACCTTAAACTTCAGCTAGCTGGGTATCTGTCAATTCCTGTTGGATTTTGATCAGACAAAAACTAGAATCTGTTGAAATTAGTGTGCTTCAAAATTGTACATTTGTAGCCTATTTTGAGCAGAGCTATTATCCTAAATCCGCATTTTCCTGAATGACGAAAAACGCACTGCTAAAAAGTGATGACGTCACAGCACTAGTTTAGCGAGACCGGCAAGCGGGGCTGATTTCCAAGTGTCTACTGCATGACACTTAATCTAACAATTACCTAAACCCACTTATTTCCCGTATTTGTCATTGTATACATTTTAATCAATAATATTAAGCTAATACCGATCAACCGACGACCTCCACAGATCGACCACTCCCCTATATCTATTACATTATTTTGGTCCCAAACGATACCATTGTAATGGGAAAAGAAATCCCTAAACCGACCACCTCCCTAAATGGACCATTCAAATTTGGTCCCATGGGCGGTTGATTTAAAGAGGTTTTACTGTATATATGTTTATATACACATACAGGTGATGGTCGCCGTGAAGACATTTTAGATAAGTTATACCAGGGCAGCGTTCAAGGTACGCCTCCGAGGTGCCTCCGAGAAATTCCTGACGTCACACTAGTCTGAACAACTTTAGTTGTTGGTCGCCTCGAAAATGGGGTCCCCCATATGGGGCCTGCCATTTGCAATGGAAAAGAAGAGCTCTAATTGGCTGAAACCATTGGATTCGGCGGCCATTTTCGAGGCGCTTTTTGCCTCCTGTCTGAAAAGGGAGATGTCTCCGAGACAACTTGGAGGCATACCCTGCACGGAAATAAGCCAAAAAGATGTCTCTGAGGCATACCCTGAATGCGGCCCTGGTATGCTTTTAGCACAATGCTGCCAACAACGATCCATTTCACGTGGCGAGGAGTAGGGGTGAGGAGTGGGGGGGGGGGGGAACCGGACGGACTGGCTGAATCAGAAGAGTACTCACTCCAAGTTCGAGAGGTTGTGGCACACGGCCGAGTCAAACCAATGAGGTAGAAAATTGACTCTTGTCACTACCTTTCCTGTTGCTCGGTATTACTAGGATAGTGTAAGGAATGGCTCAGTATCAACACATCGGGTCATGGTGCCAGCGATAAGAAGCAGCATTATACAGTTGGCATAATGACATGCTATGGCTGGTTGGTTGTTGGAGTTTTACATCCTGGTAACATCTAAGGTCATATCAGAACAGGGACTGACTTGTGACAGTGCACACTTTATAGTGTTGCCCCACTGGGAAATCAGGCCACCAGTATCGTGACTGGATATCCCACTCAGTCACATTATCCTGACACTGAGCTAGCCAGTACTTGCACTATCCATAATGCCAGGCTGGGAAGCGACAAGTATCAATTTTAAAGTCATCGGTTGTTTGACTCGACCAGAAACCAAACTACGCACTATAACAAGATCTGTCCTGCTATGTCTTTTGATGTTCCTAGGATTCTTTCTTCATCTTCCGAATACCGGAAGTTAAGTACCTGGGAAGAGGCCAAGCCCGCGCAGGCCGGAAGTAGCCTCAGTTAGCAACTCGGCAGCGGAGGAGCAACAGCGAGTTGGAGGAGGCTACTACACAAGTGTAGGTTAGTCATACAGGAGGACTTAAATTGTATTATTAAGGTTGTTAGTACTGGTGTGTTGGCACCAGTACATCACTGTGGGTTAACATTGTAAAAAATGGCTTGAGATTATGTACTAATCTGCCAAAACTGTGTTGTTTCAGAACGGCATCCAAAAGTAAGACTGTGAGAGCGCGTGCGAGTTGCTCTCGACCGATCGGTAATACGCATCAGCTATTATTAGAAGGTGTGGTTGCATTACTATTCTGTCATGGCAAAAATGATATCCGTCGAGGACCAGTCATCGATTGCGCTACGCACTGTGAGCGATTCGAACAGTGAGACAGTAGAACCTTCAAAACTGGCAAAATCCAAACCGCGAAAAAAGATGGCGGCGAATACAAAGCCAAAGACGCGCTAAAAAAAAATCCCCATGTGGGTCAAGCGTCAGGGGCAGCCAATAAGGCGAGTGTGACCATGCCAGACATGGCTGAATTCAAGAAAATGTACGAGGAAATGGTACATTTGAGAGAAGTGAATACTCTACAGACGGAGTCGGAGCAGTGGCAAGGGAGCCAGAGAGAAGAGTGGGAACAATATGCAGGTCAAGATGACGGCGTGAGCAACAACACATAGCCAGACTATGACGTTGAGGATGATATTGACCACTGGGAGGACAAGGAGGAAAGTGACTCTCAGCTCCATGGGTACATCAGAGCAGTTGACGGCACTAAGAGCATTGGCTCCCATTGAGCCGACTACGGCAACTACGCCATTAACCAAACTGGTTGTGGCAAGTGCGGGAAAGCCGTCGCCATTCAGCGCTTTCAGGCCACCGCCGAAGCCTATGCCGGCGGAGCAGGTCATAACGCCGACAACATCAGGTGCAGAGAGCACCACCACAACCTTGTTAAAGACACCGAAGATGAGCAGAGTTCAAGCTGGATGAGGGGTTGCATGAGGGAACCCTGTTGAGCGAACTACAGGAAACATAAGAAAGTCAAAGAGACTGGTCACACCTCGCATTACTATCAGCGAGAGCATGGCAGGTGTGATACATTACTTCTACGGTACATCGGTTGACGGCACACCGAAACATTTCAAGACCATTAGAGAAATCTCTAGGCACTATACGGGAATTGCAGATGTCCCGGCAGCACGTTTGCAAATTCTGAATGATGAAGTTTGCGGAGGGCAGGAAAGGAGGAGAGAGTGCTCTCGTTACCTGCTTGAAGGGCCTAGTGGCCATATTGATGGCGATTGCACCCACCATGGATATTATCCTACAGGTGGTACATTCCCGGTTGGGAAAAGAGCTTATAAAGGAGAAGAGAGATGCGTACGGAGATCTCCCTGACCCAACAGAGTTCCTGCTAGGTGAAAACCTAGGAGAGAGGAACAAACAGCTGCTAAAGTCAGTGAAGGCGTCAGACAACTGCATGAGCACGAACCTGGCATACAGAGGCAAGCACAGTAACTCCTACGATCACCAAGGACGTACAGGGGCACCCTAGAACAAGTTCTAAGGGAACGACCAGTTCCGTGGACGAGGATCCAGAGGTGCGTCAAACTGGGACAACAAACAGCAGGCGCTGGAGAAGCGATTCGGCAGAACGAGCGAAGATTACGCGCAGTACGAAAATGTCCCATCGTGGTCACAAGGGGTGCGTGATCATGGGTTTTCAGAAATGAGGCGCCCCCCACCCAGGTGGGTGTCTCCGTGTCATTACTAACGGGTGAGCATGACCATATCCCGCTAACGGCAGGTAACATTGTAAACCATGTAATAAACTGGGAACATCTAACAAGTGATAAATGGATCCTAAACTGGTGGTGGGTCTAACCATACCCTTCCAGCACACTCTGCTCCAGCAGTGGGAGCCGTTTCCATTCAGAATGGATGCAGATGAAAAGAGTTTTGTGGTAACAGGTGTTACGTGTAGCAAGTCCAGTACAGGACCAGTGGATCTCAAATATCTTCCTGAGACCTAAACAGAACGAAAAGTTCTGGATGATCATAGACGTAACGGAGTTAAACAAATCATATACTATGAACACTTTAAAATGTGTACTACTCAGTACGAGCAAAAAAGTCACAGGGTAAATACCTGCGGTTCCATATGGAACACACCTTACTCGAGTATCAGGTCCTGCCAAACGGGTTGGCACCTGGACCACATATTTTCACCAAATTATTGAAACCCATTTATTCAGAAATGGGGTCAAGGGGGTCATATATGTTTCCCCTATCTGGACGACAGCTTCGTCATCGGTAATGCAAAAGGCGAATGTAAAGTAGCGATAAATGACTTAACCGCTCTATTCATTGAACTAGGGTTCAAAGTAAATAATGAGAAATCAAATGGGATAATCAATTTATCTATTACTTACCCCCGTTCAGCCTCATCCCCATGGTAGTGAGGAAGCTACAGAAGGACTGGACAAGGGTGATCGTGGTTGCGCCCCATTGACCAGCTCAGCTCTGGCACCCACTACTCCAAGAAAAGTCAGTGGAACAACTACACTTCCCCAGGAAGGGGGGAAACCTCTCTGGGATAGGCTACCAGCAACCAGACAGGTCAGACAAGGGGCTAAACGACATAAAATTGACGGGGTACCTTTTCTGGCCAGGACGTTAGAAGGTTATGACATAGACGTTAAAACTCTCCAGTACTTTAAACATACGTGGAGAAGTTCCACAAGAACTATTTAATGCATATAAACAGATGGGCGCTATGGGTCATCGAAAAATCGGTCACGGTAATGAACCCTAAGATAGCAGATCTACTAGGCTCCCTCCGACTATTTTGAATCGGGGGTAGGGTACGGCGCACTAAATGCAGCAAGGTGCGTACTCAGCATGATTCTGCCCCGCTCAGGGGGCCGAACAAGCAGGGAACACTATTTGGTAAAGTGGCTATGCAAAAGCTGCCACGAACAGAGACCTCCACAGCTCAGATGTGACAGTTTCTGGAGTGTGGACATTGTCCTAAATTGGATACTAAAACTCCCCAATAATGTCGAAATGAGTTTTAAATTGTTGTCATACAAACTTGTCATACTGTTGTTAGTCTCGTCCCAGAGGGGACAGACACTCCTGAACCTGGCAGCGGACACGTTGAGGATTGAAGAGGACTCTAGTCTTCAAGATGAAGAAGCTCTTAAAGCACAACCAGCTGGGTCAGCCACTGGACTCGGTGAGGTTCTATAAGTACCCAGCGGACCGAAGACTATGTGTAGTCAGGACAATTAGGAAATATGTGGCCAGAACTAGGGCCATCCGGAGACAGAACACACAATTGCTCCTATCCTATATAGGTCCGCATGGACCCATATCAAGGGCAACACTGGCCAGGTGGACGATATGCGTGCTAAACCTAGCAGGCATAGACCACCCTGTACAAGGGTCACAGCATGAGGGGGGCAGCGGCCTCCTCGGCTCAGGCAATGGGTGCAAATCTGAATGCAATCATGCGGAATGTGTCATGGAGGGACAGCAAGACATTTGCACAGTTCTACCACAGATCTCTGGATGATCCTGGTGAGGTACAGAGGAAAATCCTGAGCAGAGCTACGAATAGACATTAGGAAACCAATGTAGTAAAACGTAGAGGGGAAGACAGTTAGTCGTAGTCAGACTGTCGTACCCAGGTAAAGAACTAAAAACTACCATGTTATATGGACATATTCAACACGTAAGCTTACGTATGAAATGTGAAATAAAGAGTTTCCCAACGGGAAGTAGAGAACATAAAAATTGTGATTATTAAAATATATACATATATATATATTTACACATGGGTACGTGAGTACAAAAAAGAGATCTTAAACGAGTGCACCAGCACATGACTTCTACTTTTTTGCTCCCCTCCAAACTTCGAAAACTGAGGCTAATTCCGGCCTGCGCTGGCTTGGCCTCTCCCCTGATCCTTACCTTCGTATTCATAGATTCGTAAGAATCTCAGTAATACTTCAACTTCCAAGTAAGTCTAGTATAACTATCATATATTCAGTAAACACCAGGTGTGTGCATGTCGAACCGGGTGACTAATATTCGATTGATGCCATGTGCAATATACTCCCACAATTATTTAAATGACCTTATTTCCTAAATTGATGGCAGTTGTACTTTACTTTTTAGCCTCCTTTCACGGCAGAAAATAGGAAAAAGACAATAGATAAGATATTGAAGGCAAAATTGAATCTACCCCCGTACCTTACAAATGAAGCGCGAAGTCTAATAAAAAAGGTGAGTAGTTTCTTCGATATAGGGGGACACACATCGATCGAATTATTCATATTTTCTCGGAAAGGGTTGGTAATTTGTGGTTATTTTTAAGGATGAGCAGTGAACTAGGCTCAACGGAAGAGCAAGTGGTGAATGGAGGTTGTAAAGTTCTGCTCTCAGGTTGTGGCCTCGTCTCACTGAAGACGGGTAACACATTAACCATGGATGACAAAAAAAGACTGGGTAGGGTGGTGCTCCCTGCTGAATTAACCACAGTGCCATTGGGAACCCCCGTAGTATTAGGCGATATTCCCGCTATTTAATCCCTTAATCGATTGACTTGTATTAGTTCCACATGATTGTTTAAAGCATTATCCTTATAAATAAAGTTATTAAAACGGTAAATATGAAACGCCAGTGGGAATTTAATTTAAAACAGATTTGTTTCAAAGATATGCTGCTCATAGATAACCTGTATTAGTGTGTAATTTGTGTTTATGCTAGTTACTGCAGTTTTGTTCTAAAATACATGGACAGTGCTTGCAGATTAACATGTCCCGTGGTAAATGCGAGTTCTGGCACTGTTATAGTCTATCTTAAATGGTTTTACAAAAAAGTTGATTTGCCAGCGGTGACCTAAAGCAAAAAGTACATTATTTAAAAAAGTTATTTTTAGTATTTATTTTTGTTTTACCTAATTGTGTTTGCTGTGTAACAGCAAGTATTTATATGCATTGACAAGATAGAATTAAAAAATTAGATTATACCAGTTAGATTAACCAATGATTATATTATTAAACAATGGCACATTCAAATCCATGTGAAAGCACAAAAGTCAACTGTTTAAGAAACATAGCTGTATACTGGTGAAATTGGCTGGCTAGCTCCCTACATAGATCAGTATGGTGAAATCGAATTATTGTTTGGATCAAAGTGTGACAACGTGTAATTGTTACCTTTCTTTCATTGTAGCTGCTGAAAAAAAATGTCAATGAGCGGTTAGGTGCAAATGCACATGATGCAACACCGATCAAGGCGCACCCATTCTTCAGGCACATCAACTGGGAGGAAGTGTTGAACCGGCGACTCGACCCTCCCTTCAAGCCTGTCCTCGTAAGGCTCTTCACACTAAACTAAGCTTTTCTGTAAGCCCTGGGGTGTCCTAGATAGAAATTCAATTGTTAATATAAAATACTATTATTTCAATGATGTGCTCTGACATAGAACATCACTTGACAGAAAATTTATGTTCATCCAATGAAGGAGACGCATTGCTGTGGCCCTTATTACATATCAAATAATAGGTAATTATTTTCGCCATTGACCAGTAAGTTTCATTAACGCATTTAGTGACATGTATGTCAGAGACTTGATATATAATAACTGTCCTATATAATAGAATTAATTATTCTATGCTATATGGATACTGCACTACATATACTCCAGTCGACGCATCGACTAAATAAACCATTGGAGCTAGGGTTGGGGAGGCTGGAGCAGCAGATGACTATGGCAGACTCCCATCAGTCCATGGAGCTGAGTGAGTGATGAGGGAAAGGAGCCATATTCCGAGTTATTATACTCATATAATTCTTATACAGTATATATATATATTTTTCCTCGGTACTCCGCCTCTGGCTACTCGTAATCCAGGGAGAAGGAAGCACATCCGGGTCCAGCAATTAGCATAATCTACTCACAACGGGAGGATGTTTGTTGAGTAGCTCCGGCAGTTTTTCTACATTAACTACTAAACCAACCAGGTTAGTATCGTTTTTGATGGCATACATTGGTATAGTTCATGTTAGCATTCACATACTTCAAGTTTGTAAAAATATTTATCAAATTTTAACTTAGTTACAGCTTAATTGCGATGTGCCGTAACATCGTTCGAACAATGCCGCCATTGTTCTTTGTATTGCAGCCCGTTGCCAAACAGAGAGATGTTTGGCTGGAGCCACTTACATCGTTAGGATTTATTCCTGGGTTTCCTAGAGACTCCCCAAACGTGTTAAGGCGTACCTTCGAGTTCCGTAGTATTTTCTCCAACTTGTTGTTAAAGACAGTTTAAATACGCATTTAACACCTTGATGCACACTTGGGGGGGATGGTTATTATTTTTAATTACCAGTGTGACATTCACTTTCCACATTGCCTAACATTTAGTTTGGTCGTTGCAGAATCCCAGCTATGGCCACGAAGCGGGGTAAAGCGGATGCTCCTGAGAGCGCAGTGAGGACGAAGACCCGTCACCGGCGGGTCGGGTCCAAAGGTCACCCGAACAACAAGATTCCAAAGAGGGGGGGGGGCTATGAGCCAGGCCTCACGGACCTCATTGTGCGCGTGATGCAACTTGTCCAACTCCGGTTGGCGCAGATGCTCCCCAACAAAGCCGCGTGGTGCAAATGGGGCCATGCAAGCCTCAGGCTCGGAACAGTCAGAGTGGGAGGACTATTCGACGACCAGAATTCCTCCGATGAGGACTCCCCGCTGGAGGTTGTGGTGGCGCGAAACCGCAAACACAAAAAGCGAGCAAGTCCATCATATTGGGATGAGTTCACCAGGGCTCGTAAAAAGAAGCCGCTGGTGAAGAAAAAGAAGAGCAAGAAAAAGAAGCAAAGAAGAGCAAGAAATCTTCTTCATCCGACTCTTCGTCGGATTCCACCTGTACGGAGTCCGACTCCGACATTCAGAGGGCGGGCAAGTACGCCAAGATGAGTGGTGAAGTCGCCAAAAAATGTAAGACTCTAAAGGCTAAAAAGGTCCTTACCACCACGATGATACGTAAGACCATCCACAGCCACTTCAACACCTTCAAGCCCACTGAGGTGATCACCAAGTTGGGCGAGAAATATACGGGGATAAAAGGGTTTCCCGACTCAGTGATAAAAGAGTTGGACAGTGATGTCAAACTGAGCGAGGATCGGCACAAGTTTGAGGGTGTCCTGCACACAGTGCATATGCTGTTTTGTCAGCGTTGGCCGCCATCACCCCGATAGCCAACAGAATGATGTCGGAGAATAAGTTCTCCTCCCTTTGTGGGGACATGGATGGGGGAATTGCGTTGCTGACAGACACCAGCAATTTCCTATTGTACAGGGGTTTTGAAAATGTGTTCAAAGAGGTGTGTACCGATGCAGGCAAAGATGTAGCCAGGTCAAAGAAAGTGGTTGGCAACGATGGCAAGGAATACACCTTATTCCTTCTCCCCAAGAGGCCAGCTCCAGTACTTGTTCAAGCAAGTGGAGACAAGGAGCAAGTGTGGCAAACATATGGAGCCAGAGAAGTCTTACGATTTTGTGAGAAAGGGGTGATAGAGCCAGCGCTGCATGTTCCAGGGGAGTTTATCTCGAATATTTTTTCAAGACCCAAACCAAGTGGGGACATTCGCCTGATTTTGGATTTAACAAGGTTAAACAAACTGGTGGAGTATAGGCACTTTAAGATGTTTTCAATAGACACAGCTAGAGATTTGGTTACACGTGCCTCCGGTCTGGCCAGTGTTGATTTGAGAGATTCATACTATACCTGATTGCAAATTTCTCAGGTTTTGTTGGAACATCGAGCTTTATGAGTTTACCTGTATGCCGAATGGACTAGCGTGCGCTCCACGTATTTTCACAAGGTTATTAAAACCTATTTTCTCTCACATGGCTAGGAAAGGACATGTTATGTTTCCCTACATTGATGATTCGTTTATTGTTGCACAAACACAACAACATTGTCAGACAGCAGTAGACGAGCTATGTGCCACTTTTCAGGCGTTAGGTTTCTACATACATGCATAAAAGTCAGTGTTAACACCTACAAATAGGTACCGGCAGCGCCCATTAAAAGTCCAGGAATGGTGCTTTTTTCATCAATATTCAAATGCTTGTAACTATTTATCTATGTATTTGATTTTGATGAGATTGCATATCCTAGATCAACATTCGTTCTAGCCGATGGTGTTGTTTGATTGAATATTTAGTAAGTTTGTACTTAAGTAAAATCCATTTGTATAAGTAGTGTATTTAGGTATATTCCTTCATTACCGGTGTCCATGAAAACAACTCTGAAAACAGGGTCTCTTTAATGGGCTCGCGCTTTCTTGCACTACATCATAGAAAGGCATGGATGGTACCAGAAGATGCGCAGTGACCTCAGCTTTCTATCCATATATGGTTAGCCCTAGGTCAAAAAGGTCAATCAGGTCAAATTCTGCAATTTAAAATATTTTGAAAGTTTAAAACCCATCCACTGAATTAAAAAGTATTTAAAACCTAATAAGATTTGGTATGGATAGATAGGGAATTTGATTCCCTTTCCAATGATACCAATCTTACTATAGTGCTAGTTAGTGCAAGGAGCCACAGACAGAATATTGACACCAACTTGTTTGGACATTTGCTGACCACACTAGTTTCACAATGGTAACACCCATGTAGGAACATGTATATGACATTGCTGTCTATTGCGATATATTACGGAATATATAATCTAATATTGGGCCAAATTTGGGGAAGATCCAACCGTTGCTCTAGGCACAGTGAAAATTAAAAAAGATTTATTTAAATCGTTACTTTTGTTTTCAGACAATATTAATTTGTATTTGCAGTCAAGATGCAGCTTTTGATATTTTTCACTAAATTATTGTTATAGCTAATATGCATTAGTTCCATATGCTATGTGTGCAAAATTTCAAGAAGATCCATGTACTGGATGAGCCACAGTGAGCTTGCTGAACAAATATATATTTTTTGTTATGTACACTTTTCTTTGGTATGTGCAATCAAAATGCACTTTTTGTATCTTTAGACAGAATATTAATAGGATAATGTGTATTACCTCCGGATGGTGTGCATTGTCAATTTATAGGAAGTTTAACCAATTGGTTAAGGTGCAATGAGCATTTAAAAATTCATCAAATTGATATATTTGGTTTTCCGACAATTTGTCTTTATATGTTCAATCCAAATTCAATACTTTCCATATTTTGGGATATAATATTGATATCAATCATATCTATTGGTCTCAGTGATTGGTTATTGTAATACTATGCAAAATATGAGGAAGTTTCAAAAGGTTGTTTTGCTGCAATGAGCTTTCACAGATTGAAATGTTGAACAAAATTCACTTATATATGTTGTTTACATGCAAACAATTACACTTTATGACATTTTAGGATGCAAATATCTTTTGATTCTCTGCAGCTAGAACTGTAAAAAAAAATAGGCTATTACACTGTTATGAATATGTGAACTATTTATCATTTATTCAGTCTTGTTGCAGTTTTCAAAGAAAATACCACGCTTGGAAAATGACTTTAGCCAAATCAGAATGCTCTTTTTGTTACGAATTGCACTTTTTGACATTGTCTTCTCAAAATTCTGGTTGACTAATTGATTTTGTAATTGACAATTAAAATACCTTTATATATGTAGAATGGAAATTGGTTAGCAGAACTCCCCTCACATCATTTGACTTGTTATTAAATTTAGTCAAAGTTCCACTTTTAAATCAAAATTAATACATTTGATATATTTAATCTTAAAGAATTATTATCTCAAGAACAATAACATTTATAACCTAACTGTTTTTGGATTTAGGCTTGTAATTTCAACATCTACAGGATGGAATAAGAACCCAATACGACAGTTACGACTGACGCTTCGCTCGAAGGATGGGGGGCTCATAGAGACCCGACAGGTGGGCGGTGGGTGGAAGATGAAATCTCCGACCACATAGATGTACTAGAGCTCAGAGCTATTTACTTAGGGTACTCACGGACAATACAACAGCTATGGCGTATATACGCAATATCGGAGGAACTCGTTCCAAACCATGTAACCGGTTAACCAAACTAATTTGGGACTGGGCAGAGGAACATGACATATGGCTAGCAGTAGCGCATATCCCAGGCAGTCAGAGTACTTTGGCGGACAGGAAAAGCAGACATTTCCATGATCATCTAGAATGGTCGTTAAATCCCAGTGTTTTCGATTTCATTTGTCAGGCATGGGGCAAGCCAGATATTGATTTGTTTGCATCACGAAACAACAGGAAGTTACTGATATATGTGTCTTGGCATCCAGAACCAGAAGCCTGGAGAATTGATGCATTTTCTCTGATTTGGAATAATAATAATAAATTTTATTACATATTTCCACCATTCAGCATTATCAGCAGAGTGGTCCGGAAGATCAAAATGGATCGCTCACACGCAGTACTGATAGTACCGGAGTGGGACACACAGCCATGGCTAGCGGCAATAATGCAACAAGCGAAAGACATGCTCAGGTTTCCAAGAAAAAGGAACAACCTACAACATCACGGACCACTGACAGTCCACGGGGATGTGTCAATGACACCACTTTTGGCATTCCTTTTTTAAGGCGACATTTGCGACAATTTGGATTAGATATGGGTAATTCGGGATAGAGGCGGACACCCATCCCTCCCCGTTCCTTCCCCCGCCCCTTCCTCCCCCCCCCCCTACCACTCACCCTACCCAACTTAACTCCAGGCGGCGACACCGTCGCCCCCGCGCTGGAGCCGCCGCTGGTACCCGCCACCCCGACCTCACGTCCGCCCTCCCCATACTCCACCCACTTCTCCACCCGACGCCGGACCAGCAAGACCCGACGATCTGTAGCAACCCATGTGGCACCGGTCGATGCCACCACACGAACACCACGCCAAAGAGGATGACCACGCTCCATTATAGTGAAAACCAAACCTGTAACGGAGACAACCGACGACGAGATGTCGGCGGTGGCGCAGATGTCGTTACTCCGCCAGTCTGTGACCGACTCGATTAAACAGCAAGCCGACCTAGCGAGGACCATGTCGGACAGAATCCAGGCCCTGGAGACTGTCGGGACGAGTAAACGCTCAAAGAGAAAGAGCAGCTCGTCCGACGACAGGCCCGTCAAGAGACGCAGGAGGCGCGACACCCTGGACTCACCCCGATCGCCACCCATGCCATGCGCCCGCTCCCCACGCGTATGATCGCCACGAACCGCCGCCACCTCGTCCAGCAAAGAGGACTACCAACAACGGGACGTCATTGATGCCATCATCAGCTCCAACGTCGACGGACGGCCGAACAGACAAGGAAGGGCTCAACTGCTTCCCCACACGTACGTTATATGAGATGAGAAGAAAGGGAAGGTAGGCCCAGGAGAGAGCAACTGGCATGAGTACCTTGCGCCACTCTCCCGCATGCGTAAGGACCCAAAGGTGCCGCAGTCATGGATCAAACCCATCCTGGAACATCAGGACAAGATGTTCGAGATGGCAGCGGACTGGAGGTGGGATACCTGCCTCGCATGGTCGGAAAAGGTATTCGCCATGATCGACAGTGGCCGCCTCCCTAGGGGTTGGCGGGATGACCAGGCAATCAAAGACCTGCAGAGAGCCGCCTGCCTGGCCGGCATTCGGAAGGAGGAGAAAAAACGGTCGGCACGGGGCAACCAACCAAGCCCCGACGAAGAGCCCACAACGACGAACAATACCCCATACAAGCGCCCCGAATTTAACCATGAAACGGACGGCCGCCCCTGCCGCAGATGGAACTGTGGCACGGACTGTGGACACACCGCGTCACATGGTCTGGGGAGCGAGTGCCGCGCTCATGTGTGCGCATGGTGCGCAAACAAATATAGGAAGGCGAACCCACAGGATTGTAATAACAAAAAGCGCCAGAACGAACGGAAAGCGGCAGCACTTGAGACTGACGAGTCGTCCAGAGCGGGTTTTCAATAGCCGGCCCCGGCGAGGCCGGAGAAAGCGCCACCCACCCACCAATGGAAACGGACACAGAAACGCCACACCGACCAGTACTACGGCTAATATCCTCGACCCGCAGGATAGTCGCACAACCCGCACCTTGGACAGTAGCGCTTAACGGCACGGGTACTGGCATATACCCGATACGCATCGAAGCGGAAAATACGACTTTCCCGCTAAAACCACCCCGCGTGGCAACCCCAACCGCCCACCTCCCCCAACCCATGCGGACGGGGACTTTCCCGCCACCAACGGACTTTCCCGCTACCAACGGACTTTCCCGTCACCAACGACCCGAGCAGCTCGCCGCACACAACCCCAGACGCCAGCACCTGCTGCGTCCCCCCAAGACGTTTGTTTGTTGTTGTTTTATGTCCTAGCAACATCTAAGGTCATATCAGGATGGGAACGACCGCCATCCTCCCTCAGATGCCACCGCCGACAGCCCATTAGTCGCCACCGGCGACCCGGTCGCCGCCGCTAATGACCACGGTAATGGCCGTTACGCTGCTCGCCCACCCGACACCACAGATGCACCGCGGGCCCGTAACGCTACACACGACAGCTCTGTCTCGCCTCCCCGCCCCCAGGTGGCGACCACCCCCTCCGACCAACCGTCATCAGCTCGCGGCACCCCCACAGGAAACGGAAACCCCGGCCTTGGACCCGATGTAGAACTCTGCCTCCACCCGGCAAACAGCCCCACCCCCTCGAGAACCCCCCCCCCCCTCACTCACCCCCCCCCCCCCCCCCCTTCCCCCCCCCCCCCCACAACCAGCCACAGACACAAACAAACCACGCCCCCCGCCTACACACCACTGCCAGCACGGATGTTGTCATCTGATATGAGCCGACCGGTGCCACCATTGCCTGTATACAACCTCTCAACCCCAGCCTCACCAACGTTCGACGAGCCAACACGAACACCGACTCGGCCGAGGACCCCGACGCCCTACTCACCTACCATGAAAGGGAACACGCGTCGGAGGATGTCGACGACAAAAGGATCAAGGAGGCACCCCCTCCCCTCCATATAACTCCCCCCCCCCCCCCCCCCCCACACCTCCCTCTCATACAAGCCCATACTCCACAAGATCTGGCCAACCTCCGCCCCCATGGCCTGGGGCAACACAATTTATAGATACATATATGACCAGGTCAGGGCTACGGCACTCCCCAACCATGTCGCCGCATGCATACTGGTCCCATCCGCTCTGAGGATTGACCGCTGGAGGGACCTACTCTCCGGCTACCATGACATCGAGCTGCTCGATTTCCTCGAGTTTGGTTGGCCGGTCGACTATACGGCTGACTCCCCTCCCGTCCCGTCGACCGCCAACCACTGTGAAGACCCAGACCACCTGAAATGGGTAAAGAAGTACATCAAGGACGAAGCGGCATGGGGCGCACTACTGGGCCCGTTCACAGAACCACCATTCGTCCGCTGGGTGCAGACGAGCCCGATGATGACCGGCGCGAAGAAGAACGCTGGGTCATCATCGACCTGTTACCCCAGGGGCGCCAGCGTTAATGCGGGTATACGGAAGAGCCACTACCAAGGAAGACCTGTCACATAACCCTCCCATCAACCTGGCCCGTGCTTACCGCCAACTCAGAACCTGCCCTTCTTCGACCAGACGGGATGGCGAATGAGTTAGAGCATCCGTCTCCCGTGCTGGTAAATCGGAGGGTCGTGGGTTCGAACCCTGGTCGAGTCAAACCAATGACTTAAAAATTGAATCTTGTCGCTTCCTAGCCAGGCGCTCGGCATTATTAGGACAGGGCAAGGACTGGTGTGCTCAGTGTCAGGATAATGTGACAGTGGGATATCAGGTCATGGTGCCAGCGGCCTGGTTTCCCAGTGGGACAGCACTATAAAGTCGCCATGAGTGCGCACTGTCACAAGTCGGTACCCGTCCTGATATGACCTTAGATGTTGCGAGGACGTAAAACAACAATAAACAAACAAACAAACCTGCCCTCTTTCAGTCCCCCTCCTCGGGATAACGATCGACGACCACTCCTACTACGACATCGACCCCCCGTTGGGCTGCCGGACCTCGTCCATTGCATGCGCCCGCACGCCCAAGGCTGTCACCTACCTACTACGACGCAAGGGCCACTTCACGCTCTGCTATCTGGCCAGCACCAAACAAGAGGCCGTCGGAGCCTACCTCCACCCCATCCACCTTGCCGCCGATCTCGGCCTGGCGCTGTCACCGCACAAGCGCGTACCACCCACGCAGAACACCGAGTGGCTAGGGTTCGTCGTCGACACAGTCGACATGATGGTACAGATACCGGCGGCAAAGCTCGACGACGTGGTCAGAGAGTGCGCCAGGCGGGGCCCTGGCACCAAAGCGTCCAGGAAGGACCTTCAGCGCCTCGTCGGTCGGCTCCAACACGTGGCCAAGTGCGTTCGGCCTGCCAGACGGTTCATGAACCGCATACTCGCGGCCCTCAGGAACGCCCCATACACTGGCAAACACGCGGTAACCCCCGAGATGACCCTCGACATTGAGTGGTTCAAGGCGTACGCACACGCATCCAACGGCGGCGTCCTCCTTCGCCCACCACCGAAGCACGAGTGGGTAATAGAGTGCGACTCTTCCCTTCTGGCCGGTGGAGCACACTCCCCAGTTGGCTACATCACCAAGGAATACCAGCCGCTTTTCCTCGGGGACGGCCACAACATCGCCCAACTCGAGGCCATAAACCTCGTCGTTGCACTCCACACCCTCACACCGCCCCAACCCCGAAGACTATGCCATCATCGTGAACACTGATAACCAGGCATCACTGATCGTCCTCGAGTCGGGCACGGGAAGGGACCCCACCCTCTGCATGCGCCCGCACGATCTGGAGATTCGCAGCTCTCAACTCCTGCAAGGTCCAGGTCGTCCACAAACCCGGGGCTGAGATCGCCTTCGCCGAAGCTCTCAGCAGGGCCCCATTCAATCAAGCCGCATGGCGGAGGGTGGACTGGTTTGTGGACGACATGGACCTCGTCCACATACGTTTGCACCACAACTCTTCAATTGTCGCCGACACTGTATAGCCTGGGAAGAGATCTTTAATTTGCCTCTCCCCCCAGGCACACACCAGGACCACCAGGATGTAGTCCACCTCTTCAGCGCTGACCTCGCCAGTGGCACATGGCGAAACATAGAACTCCAGGTCAAGGCTTACCACGCGCACGCCCGGCCCCGGGAATACGACCCCCTACGCCCGACCCAGCTAGACATAGCCTCCTACCTGGCGCACCTCACCGCCTCAATCAGGTCGCCCGGGGCGTCATGAACTACCTCAGCACGGCTCGGACCTGGGTGAGGCGGAGGGACGGCAGGACACGGAGCTTCGACTCATACCTGATCTCCGTAGTCAAGTGCGGTGTCGTCCGGACGACAACACACCTTCCGCGCCAAGCCCCGCCGCTGACAACCCACCATCTCATCGCCGTCGTCCGCTACTTCGACTGGGCTGGGACCCAGGCCAGTGTTCTGACAGCTCCCTCCTCATCGGTTTCTTCTGCCTACTCCGACAAGGAAACCTCTTGGTCACCGGACGCCCCGACAACCCGGGCACACCCTACGAACTGCCGACATCCTGATCCCCAGGATCCCCACCTCCTGCCACATAATGATCCCCAGGATCCCCACCTCCGAGTGCTGCCCCGTACTCGATTGGCGATGATACGCGATCATCCACTCGAGCCAGCCTTCTTAACGTCCGACGGCGCACCACTCACCGTCCGGACATTAACCACCGCGCTACGCGCTGCCCTCGAACACACTGGGTGCCCCGACTCGCAGAGGTACACACTCCACAGCCTTCGACGAGGGGCCGCCCAGGCCTGCGCAGCTGCCGTCGCACCGCTCAAAGACGTCAGCGACCTTGGACACTGGCGCTCGTCAGCCTATCGCTACGTCCCGGCCCACGCCTTCACCGTGGCGACCCGGGCACTCTCCACACTATTTGGTTGAGGCCCGGGTCACCAAGAGACTTTATTTCATTACGACCTGATACTCATTCATACTCACTTACCTTACCGACTTGATTACTTACTGATTGATTCTTACTCATACTACTACACATTGATTCACTACTCATTTACCTTACCTACTTGATTGATTACTGATTACTGATTGATTCTTACTCATTCTACTACACATTGATTAATAAACTCCCATACTATGTACTTCCGCCTCTTGGTCTGAATTGCACTGGAAAGGCTCATTTCACGTGCATGGAGAAAGGAACAGTGAAGCTATATACAAGTTACTTAAAGAAATGGGAACTTCACTGTTTGATTAAAGGAGTCAAGCCATTAAAACCTACAATAGCTCAGATTGTTAGATTCTTAAGAATTTTAGACAATGAAGGACTAGGATTTGCTGCAATAAATGCAGCACGATATGCGCTTTCAATCATTCTACAAAGGATAGACGGACAGATAATTGGCAAGCATCAGGTTGTACACTGGTTCATGCGGTCAGTGTATGAGAGGAACCCACCCAAACCCAAGTATAATAGGTTTTGGGATGTGTCAGTAGTATTTAATTTATTCAAGTCATGGCCCAATAATAGACATTTAGAGATTAAGGAGCTAGGGTTTAAGTTAGCTGTGCTGTTACTACTAGTAACAGGACATAGAGGCCAAACGATTGTGGCATTGTCTCTGGATGGGATAGAGACAGACTGAGGCAACCTTTGAGTTGGGGACATTGCTAAAGTCCAACCGTACAGGGGATCCACTGTCCACGGTACATGGGAACACTTTTCCCAATGATCGACTGATTTGTCTCGTGTCAGCCATTATTAATAATAATAATAATAATGATATATCTATTTCCACATGATCAATGTACATACAAGTTGATATTTATATCAGTAATTTTTTCACATGAAAAAGGAGCATTAGGGCCTATATATCCAAGTCATGAGAAATAAGGAATTCCACACAGCTTTTGATAAGCTATATTAAGCTGCATAAGGCTATCTCGAGAGACAAACTCGCAAGATGGACCATCAAGGTGCTTAAGGAGGCAGGTGTCGATACGGCACGCTATGCATCCCACTCAATGAGGGGGTCCCATGGTCTCTAAAGCAAGACATTTAGGAATCTCAGTGAAGAGAATTCTGATGCACGCTGGCTGGAAGACGGCTAGGTCGTTTGCAAAACATTACAACAAACGACTAGAAAAGTCACGCGGCCTGGCGACTCGCCTGCTCTCCGACTAAAACACGGGTGAGGAACACCATTATATATTTTGAGGTATTGAAACATTTTATGTTAAGGATAAAAAATGAGTTTACGTAAAGTTCTCCCTGGACTACGAGGAGCCAGAGGCGGAGTACCGAGGTAAAATAGTATAGTTATACGAATCTTACCTGGGTACAGATGATGGATAACTTGTTTTCCCGAGGTATGAGCCTCGGATAGTCATGGGTCAGGGCCCACCCAGCCAAGCCTACCACGACTATGACGTTGGCTGGTGCCGAAACGAGAACAGATTAATATCCATAGAATTTGAATATCATTTTTGATTCGATTAAGTATGTAAAAGATTGCTTCCTTCGCCCTGACCCACGACTATCCGAGGCTCGTACCTCGGGAAAACAACAGTTATCCATCATCTGTACCCAGGTAAGATTCGTATAACTATACTATATACCAGACGCGGTGGCCGAATCGAACCGTGTGGGTGATCGGGAGTTTGATTCCCAGTCGAGTCAAAGCAATGACTTAATTAATTGATACTCTGTACGTAAAAGTAAAATAATAGAAATAATATAATTTATCGCTAGATATTAAATAATATTAAAAGAAATGATAATTTTATCGCTGTCATAATTTTGACCGAAATTGTGCATGGTTTATGGAAGACTGACGCATCCCTGTAACCAGCTTTCCCACTGTACTTGTATGATCCTTCACCCAATCACCACGCCTCCTGGAGCATGGTAGAACTAAGCCATCACCCAGCCAGCCCCCAGTTACTCCACCCCCTCCCGCAGTGCTGCGATCTTCCCACACATCCACTCGTTATTCTCATGGTCGCAAGGCCTGGCCTCGACATCTTCATTGTGCACTTTCTCCTCGGTCTTTGTTCCTTGTGTCTTTCCCAAGGGAAAAATTAATGTGTTGCGGATTATATATAAACTATGCATTTATCTAATTTTCTAATCGTGTGTTTTCTTTTTCGTGTACAGAGTTCGGAGGATGATGTTAGTCAATTTGATACAAAGTTTACAAGGCAAACCCCAGTAGATTCACCTGATGATTCAGCACTTAGTGATAGTGTCAACCAAATCTTTCTAGTAAGTATGTTAATCTAACAAAACGATGGCTTCTCTACCATGCTAGTGTTCAAAGGGGGCGGGCGGTTCCTTAGCACTATGTTCAATTTTCCTCGATGCTTCTGGCCTAAGGATAATGGCAGAGAACTTGGCCTATCTGAAGATGTTGGTCATTCTATCGATCCTGTTCAGTGGACCCATGTGCAGTGTGTGCTATGATTCTGTTCCAACCAGTGGTCCACTGGTTCATCAAGGGCTGTGATATGTGCTGTCCTGTTGGTAGGAAAGTGCATATAAAAGACCCATTGCTGCTTATCAGAAATAGAGACTACTAAGTGGCAGCTGGTTTCCTCCAAAGAAATATGTCGGAATGACCATATGTTTCATTTCCAATAGCCGATGATACAAAAATCAATGTGCTCTAGAGACTCCTTCCTATCTGAAGTGGATGGCGAAACCTGGCTAGCCTTGTTATGTATTGCAGGAAACAAGACTAGTATAATACGTGAAGTATGCTGTTAATTTGATTAGGAGCTTGTTTTAGTACACTTTCAAAAGGTTTTCAATCATGTATCGAAGTTATTTTTCAGAAAAGCTAGAACAATCTTAATGTCGACATAATACTGCATTCAAGGAAATATACCTAGTATAAGACTCCGATGCTGTGAAGCAGGTAATCAACTACTACATTTACGGAAGAAATATCTACATTGAATTTGATCGTATGTTGCTATTTCATTTGGTCAAAACATATGTATATTATCTATTCGATCTTTTAATCAAGGGTTTTATTTAGGAATCGTAAGGACAAGCAGTTTCTAAATGTTTAATGTAAAGTCAGTCTAAAAAGTTCCTATGAAATAGATATTTGGGGGTGCGGCAAAATAGTTGTCTTATATAATCCGAGCATAATATGGATATGATTAATGTAAAATGTGTGGTTAGTTCTTTGTGTGAAGACTTGCTCCAATATTATATATATTTATATATATTAATTAGCTAAGCATGGTTATTGCAGGGCTTCACCTACGTAGCACCATCGGTTCTAGAGGAAATCAACAAACCGTGGTTATCAGTGAAGTCACCAAGGTCTCCACGCAAAGGTCCACATGTGCTAAGGTAACTTAATTTCCAATTACTAAGTTGTGGTATTCTCTGTGGCGGAGTGATTATTGACTGACTTTTTTTCTAGGTCAGACTCCTAATCTGAAGGTTGGTGGTTCGATTCCCCATGCCATCACCTCTGCCAATTTCGATTTCCACCGTTGTGTATAATACCCCAGTCACACGAGGCCTGCGTTCGCTAACGATCGATTCGCGACGTCAAAACGTCCTCCTTGCGCCCTCCTTAGGCCCTGATTGAGTGCTGTCGCCGCGAGTACGCCAACCTCCCGGCGTCCATTTCGGGAATTTTGGACGCAAGGAGGTTGCTGCTGCTGCACGGGCAACCTCCTTACGCCCTGTTCCGGCGGCGCCATTCAAAATGGTTGGTGCCCTGGCGCCGCCCTGGGTTTGTGCTAACACATGCGATGCTGCAGTCACCATGTGGTTGGCCCCGACCTGGCCCAGACCTGGCGCCGACATGGCGCCTACAACGTATTTGAATCAGTGTATCGAATGGAACGCTGGGTGGTTGGCGTCCTGTTGGGCATAGGGAGGTTGGCGGCGAACGCTGGCTCTCGTGTGACTGGGGTATTACTTACATGGTCATCAAAGACCACTTGCTCTCATACCATTTCTATGTGATGTGGGAGGTTAAAATCCCATTGGCCGATGAAAGTGTAGGCTCGGGCTTTCTATCGACCGACTGTCAAATTGTGAAAACAAAACTATTCAGACTTATCCATGATAGGCAGTACTAATCTTCAAGAAAGAAAAGAGGAACACTTCTCATTTTTGTCACCTCCAAGTGTCCTCATATAGATCTGGCCTTTAAAAAGTGTGATTCAGTAAATTCTGTAACCCTGTTCTGACTAGGAATATTAGATGTAAATTTCTCCCTGCAAAGACCTCTGCTGTAAATATTAAGTACTGTTGAGCAATTTCACTATACAAACCGAAGACGATATTTTATAAGAAATTTAATTTACCCGTATTAGGCTTCCCCATCACTATATATCTTGCATATTTTTTAAGCGATGTACGGTACAACCGTTACAGATTACTAATGTTATTAAAGGGACAATAACATGATGACCACGACTTTACTTATTCACAATTAGTATGATCAATTGTGGTGTAATCACAATTTATGGATCTTGGAACAACCTATTTTCTATTAGTTATTTAGGACCCAACCACGTTAGAGAGTCTCTGTGGTCAAACGTTGACTGTCATTCAGCCCTGATGCTTCTCTAGGCCAGTGAATACATACAGTCTTGGAAAGAATGCAAACCCTACTGTCACTTAAAGTATACTTGAAGCTTTTTTAGTATACCTTTTAACCTCTATAAGTCGACCTGTCCGTTCCATGTGTGACGTCATAAAACTACTAATAATAGACATGGGGTAGGTCTACTCAGTCTAAGGGTGACGGACAAATCAATTCCCGTTTGAACTCAAATATCCCATTCTAAGGTTTATTTTTCTTGAATTTGAATTCTTTAAAAAATATGCCTCGGATATTCACGTATGAAATACATTTTTTTAATTTTATTTTTTTATTGAGGCTGTATTTATTCTGTCCATAGCATGTAAGCCTGGGTACCCAGGCTTGTTTTCAATGCTGGCCAGCTGTAGTGTTGGTGTTGTCTTACCAAACAGTAGCTGCTGATAAGTTATTTGATTGTCTGCATTTCAGTAGCAGATAGATAGTCTGTTGGTACGTTTAGTAGTCTATGTTAGTTTTTTTGGGCCCTCTTGGCATTGTATTTTTGTTCTATTCTTATTACTATGTTAGTTGTTTTCTTAAGGTTCTATGTTAGTGTTTTGGGGTTTTCTTGGGAAGAGTTTTCCGCTTTTTTCTACTTAATTCTATACTAGCCTATTTTATTTACATGTCCATAGGCTTGTACGTAATAGGTGGTTGAGTTATGTTTGTTTGAAATTGATTTGATTTATATTGTTGTTGGATATGTTATCTGGCTTTTATATTTACGGTTATCCCACCCTGGGCTGTCCAGTTGGTGGGCCGTGACATATCACCTGCCCCCTTGTGGTGCAGTTCAGTTGGGGTTCCCAGTTTTTATTTTGCACAGATATTTTTTGTACGTTTTTAGGTCAGGGATTTGTCTTTCTTTCACCGTTTGCGCATTCCATGCCTTGGTGGCCATTTCCAGTGTGCTCCTTTCATGGGCTTTGATCTGGCTTCTGGTCTGTCTTAGTAGTGGTGCCTTGCTTGCTCTGGTGTCCCTTAGTGGTTGGGTTAGACGCTTAATGTCTTGGCTATATCCATATGCTAATGTTTTTAGGTGGATTATCCTTTTGTTTTCTAGTAGCTTTACTTTAGTTCTTTTGTGTAGGTCATAAGTGGGGTGTAGTTTGTCTACTTTCAGGCAGTTTGAAGGAATGTTTCAATATCCCCGGATGGTGGTCTGTAGAGGCTTGCTAATACATGGTGAAATCACATAACCAGATCTTTAATACCAATGCAATTTATTAGTATTAAGTGCATGGTTTGGATCTTGTCTTTTGTTAAATGGATAACTAAGCCAAAGTGCGTCTATATAATCAATATAAATGTGCAAATTGTTTTGAGCCATTTCTAACAAGGTGAATGCTTCTTCTGCTGGTAGAATACCATTGTCTTACTGATGAGATTTTCCCTGAGCATCGTCATCCAGCTTCCTTTCTCAACATGGCATTTCACTAGCATTGTACTGGCCTTAAATAATGTGTGCAGTTGCACAATTGTCTTTTTTAACCGACGATAAACTGGTGCTAAAAGATCCCTTTGCAAAATAGCAATTTGTCACTTTGATAGACGGGCTCAATTGTTAAGTTCCGAAAAATGTATTGCTGCATCACAATCTTATGGTATAATCAGTTCTGTTAGTTGTTTAGTCTGTTGACCTATTCTATTTCAGATTGTAGTTGTATTATTATATATATATATATATTTTACCTCGGTAAACAGCCTCAGGCTAGCCTCAGGCTAGGGAGAGGTAAGCACGTCCGGTACCAGCAATTAGCATATACAACTCACGACTGGATAACGTGTCGTTGGGTTTGCTCCGGCAAAATTAGTCTACATACAAGCAAATACGCAGTAAGTATAATAAAAACTGTGGTTAGCTTAATTATGATGCATTAGAGCATCAATATGGAAAGTTTAGACTTTCGTTGGTCCAATTTGGACGAGTTATTTGGTTATAAACAACCAAGGATAGAACACTCGAGTGGGTTTCGCGAAGGAACCAAACCGGTCATTAGCGGTTATGTCAACACCCGGGTCACCGTGTGACTATGGGTAGAGATGTGGGTTTCGCCCTATCTCATGTGGAAATTCTCTCGTACTCTAATAGAGAGTAATGTTGGAGATGCTCCTGGGTTTCTTTTATAGACTCCCCTAGACAAAACTTTTTCAGGCGTTTCTCCGAGTTTCGTAGCATTTTCTCCAACTTGTTGACGTAGTAGTCACAGGTGGGAGAAGTGTGCGGAACAGAGGGATGGGCGGGCCGATACACTGGTCCCGACCCCGCGTAAGGTTTGGGCTTGACCCACAACCCACGCACAAATTTAGCTTATTACGCCTGTGTTATAACGGTTATAAACACGTTCTTTAACACCAATAGATGTCCAAATGAGTTTGAAACAACCATATTGTGACATATTATATACCGGGACTGATCAAAAATGTTTGTTTCAGTTCCCGATGGCCACGAAGCGGAGTAAGCGCGGTTGCAGCAGCAGCCGAGGAGGGGTGTGTTCCGAGTGGAGTGGACGAGGAGTACGACTCCTCACCCGTGTTGTCGGCAGGGCCGTCGACACAGCCCCGGGCGCATATCCTCTCCGACCCGGACGAGGACGCAGTGCCTGATGTGCCTGCGCCTCCAGATTGGGAGGCTCGCTTTGCAAGATTGGAAAGCCACATCTTGACTGCCAAATCGCCTGTGTCTCGGAAGCGGCGTAGGCCGAGTGTCCAAGAGGATTCATTTGAGGATTTCTTGGACACAGACTCGGCGGTGGAGCTTAAGGCTCCTCCTCCTCCTTCTCCTAAACGGAGGAAGAAGAAGAAACAGGTGATTTCTTCGGGTGATGAATTCACCAAGGAGCGGGCAGAGTCTGGTTTGCGCAAAAAGCGGAAGACTAAGTCCAAAAAGAAGAAGAGGAAGAGGAAATATTCTTCTTCTGAGTCGTCCACTGAGTCTACTTCTACGGAATCAGACTCAGACACCGTATATGAAGGGGTCTATGCGGACATTGGCACTAAAGTGGCTAAGAAGGTGGAGAAGCCAAAGGCTAAGCGGGTTAAAACCACTACGCTTATGCGCGAGACCGTGAATGGTCATTTTCGCACGTTCAAACCGGCGGAGGTTATCTCCAAGTTAGGAGATGAGTTAACAGGCATAAAGGGTGTTCCCAACTCCATCATTAAAGAGATGGATCGGGATGTCAATATGACGGATGACCGTAAGAAGTTTGAGGATGTGTTGCACACAGTGCATAAGGCAGTGTTGGCTACCCTAACAGCTATTGTTCCTGTGGCTAATAGGATGCAGAGTGAAAATAAGTTCTCGTCTTTGGCTAAGACAATGGACAAAGGCATTGCAGTACTAGCGGCGGCAGGTAATTACCTGTCGTTTCGAAGATATGAAAATGTCTTCAAGTCAGTTTGCACAGATGCTGGCAAAGAAGTGGCTCGCTCTAAGAAGGTTACCGATAATGAGGGGAAGGAGTTTACGCTCTATCTTGCTCCAGAGCCGATTAAAGGGAAACCTTTAGATAATACCAAGATGTTTGGCGGTCAACTACAATACCTCTATAAAGAGGTAGAGACTGCAGCCAAGAGTGGCAAAAACATGGATGGCAAGAAGAAACAGGAAGTTCCTCGTTTCAAAAAGTCACGAGGGGATTTTCGTCCACGACGGTTCACCAGAGGAACCAGACCGAGTTCAAACTTCGGTCAAGGGTTTCGGGGCCGGGGCGCTCGCCCAGGCTGGACCGACAACACCGCACGGCCAATAGGTCGAGGGTTCAACTCGTCGAGACCTTTCCCCAGGGGCGGGTCCAAGTAGAGGTCCAAACACAAACTTTACAAGTCCTGCAGCCTCTAAAAACACACAAACTGTAAGCAACTTTGTGGCTGGTAATATTAGTAATCATATTTCTGAGTGGCACAAAATTACTAGTGACCAAGAAATTATAGAAATAGTTAGGGGTGTTCAAATTCCTTTTACACAAATTCCTGTACAAAGTATAATACCTTTTCCATATAACATTCAACCAGTTGAACGAGACGCACTAACTAAACAGGTACATAAATTCTTTGAGAAAGGAATTATACAAAAAGTGACACACTGTTCAGGACAGTTTATTTCAAACATTTTCTCGAGACCGAAGCCTAATGGTGATGTTCGAATGATCCTGGATTTAACAATCCTTAATAAAAGGGTGGAATATCGACATTTTAAAATGTTCTCTCTAGATACGGCACGGGATCTGATTACACCAGATGCGTGGATGGCTAGTGTTGATTTACAGGATGCATATTATACGCTTCCCATAATGGAACAATACCGAAAATTTCTTCGATTTATTTGGGATAACCAACTCTATGAGTTTACCTGTATGCCGAATGGCTTAGCTTGTGCGCCACGTTTATTTACTAAATTGCTTAAACCTGTTTTCTCGGTAATGGCGAGGAAGGGTCATATAATGTTTCCATACATAGATGATTCTTTTATTATAGCATCAACACAAATTGGTTGTGTGAATGCAGTTTTGGATTTATGTGCATTACTCACTAAATTGGGGTTTTATGTACATCAACAAAAGTCAGTGTTTAAACCAACAAAACAACTTAAATGTTTAGGGTTTATTCTGGATACACAGTTCCTTACAGTGTCGATAACAGAACAAAAACTAATTAAGTTTATGACTACAGCGACTCAGCTTATTAAGTTATCAAAGCCAAAAATTAGACAGGTTGCTGTTCTTATTGGCATAATGACCTCATATGCACCTGCTGTGTTATATGGGAAGGCCCATATTAAGTCGCTAGAAATAGATAAAAATTTAGCGTTAACACGAACTAAAGGCAATTTTGAGCGAAAGATGTTTATTTCGCAAGAAGGGTTACAGGATATTGGATGGTGGATGCAACATATAGCAAGTTCACCAAATCCAATCCGCATGGCGGAACCTAATACAGTAATTACTACTGATGCTTCGTTAGAAGGTTGGGGAGCTCATCGAGATGGGGTCACAACAGG
Source organism: Branchipolynoe longqiensis (assembly GCA_030323885.1). Classification (NCBI taxonomy): domain Eukaryota; kingdom Metazoa; phylum Annelida; class Polychaeta; order Phyllodocida; family Polynoidae; genus Branchipolynoe; species Branchipolynoe longqiensis. The sequence goes on from CM059195.1 coordinate 58,218,132, forward strand.
AGGTAGATGGCTTGATGATGAAAAATCAGACTATATTAATGCACTAGAATTGCGTGCTATTTATCTGGGCTTACGTAGTTTAGTAAAGATAAATAAATCACAGGTTAGAATACTAACTGATAATACTACTGCCATGGCATATATTCGTAACATGGGTGGAACCAAATCAAAGTCTTGCAATCAGTTATCTAAACTGATTTGGAACTGGGCACAGGCTCAACAAGTCTGGCTGACTGTAGCGCATATTCCAGGGTCACAAAATACACTTGCAGATTATAAAAGTAGAAATTTCCATGACCATTTAGAGTGGTCTCTCTCTACACATTTGTTTAACTTCGTTTGTGAAAAATGGGGTACACCTGAAGTTGACTTATTTGCATCACGAAATAATAACAAGTTACCCTGTTATGTTTCTTGGCATCCTGAACCGGATGCTTGGAAAGTAGATGCGTTTGCTATTACCTGGGAAAATAATTATTTTTATATTTTCCCACCATTTAGCATTATCAGCCGAGTAGTGAGAAAAATCGGCTTGGAAGGGACACATGCGATACTGGTGGTGCCCGATTGGGACACGCAACCTTGGCTGCCAGCAGTTTCACAACTGGCAAAAGATCGTATACGATTCCCAAGAAAACTCGGGAATCTGACGCACCACGGACCGCTAGTGGTTCACGGCGACGTGTCAACGACGCCCCTATTGGCATTCCTTTTCTAAGGAAGCAGCTACAGCAATTTGGATTGGACAGAATTACTGAGGATAGGATAGTATCGGATGCCTGGAGGCCAGGAACTGTCAAAATGTATACAACCTATTTAAAGAAATGGGGTGTACATTGTTTGTTAATGAAAGTTAAGCCAACAAATCCAAAGATTTCACAAGTAGCTCGGTTTCTTCGTTCTCTAGAGGATGAAGGACTTTCCTTTGGATCGATTAATGCGGCGAGGTGTGCGTTATCAATTATATTACCTAGAATTGATGGCGAAACAGTTGGAAAACATCATGTTATTTGTTATTTACTTCGTTCAATTTATCAAAGGAATCCTCCAAAACCAAAGTATAGTCGGTTTTGGGATGTTTCTATAGTATTTAAGTTGTTTCAGGCTTGGCCTCACAACTCGTGGTTAGATATAAAACAGTTAGGTTTTAAGGTCGCGGTCCTGTTATTGTTAGTAACCGGACACAGAGGACAGACGATTGTTGCTTTATCCTTAACTGGATTAGAAATAGACAAGCAACAAGCTACGTTTGATTTAGAAAAATTGCTTAAATCGAACACGTTAGGTGACCCTTTATCAACGGTTCACTTAGACTGTTTTCCGAATGATCGGAAATTATGTGTTGTGTCGGCCATACGGGCTTATATATACAAGACAAAGGATTTACGTGCATCACAACAACTATTAGTGAGCTTTATAAAGCCACATAAGGCGATTTCACGAGACACACTTGCCAGATGGACAATTACGGTGTTGAAATTGGCTGGAGTGGATACGAGTAAATACTCTTCCCACTCAACTAGAGGAGCCATGGTCTCCAAGGCACGGGTGCTTGGTATTTCTGTGAAAAGAATACTAGCGCATGCAGGCTGGAAGACGGCTAAGTCGTTTGCAAAACATTATAATAAACGACTAGAAAAGCCTACCGGCGTTGCAAAGCGTCTTCTCGCCAACTAACAAGAATAGGTGAGAACAAAAAATTTAGAATGTTATAATAATAAGAAAGAATGATATTAAGGATAAAAATGAATTATGTAAAGGTCTCCCTAGCCTGAGGCTAGCCTGAGGCTGTTTACCGAGGTAAAATAGTATAGTTATACGAGTCTTACCTTGGTACAGATGATGGATAACTGTTGTTTTACCGAGGTATAAGCCTCGGATAGATGTGGGCTAGGGCCCTCCCGCCACACCCTGCCACATCTATTCCGTTGGTGTACCTTTTGGGTAAAGTAATAGTATCCATTGTTTGAAAGTCATTTTTATCCTCAATAAGTAGGTTAAGATTGCTGGTACCGGACGTGCTTACCTCTCCCTAGCCCACATCTATCCGAGGCTTATACCTCGGTAAAACAACAGTTATCCATCATCTGTACCAAGGTAAGACTCGTATAACTATACTATATATATATATATATATATATATATATATATATATATATATATATATATATATATAATTTTTTTAGTAGCTACTTGATGTTACACAAGTTATGGAACCCAGGTCAGGTTCGAAATATTCCGTTGAGGAATGAGGAAACATGGTTAACGGATGGGTTAATATTTCCATTATTATTTAACCTGTGTATTGTAATTTGTACCGTATATCCTTTATTAAATTATGGCTAGTTTTTTGTTACATCATTACTAGGGTTTGATAACCTTTAGTATAATGATAGTTAAGTTTAATGTTTTACAATTGATATATAATGTACATACCTGGTGTAATTAGAAGGGTTTGTGTGAAATAATATGCATTTAGTACTTCAGATGTACTCATATTCGTGTATTTAATGTTGATCTAAGGTCTGGGTATTTCAAACAATATTTATCCCGGTGCTAACTGTTAACTGGTAGAGTTATGAATGAGTCCTATACAAAATTAGTTGATAGAATATGAATCGTGATATAAATCTGTATCAATTACTGTAGGATTTAGTTTATATTACTTTTCCTACTCGTAGGCGGTGACTTGGATGTCCCCGTAAAATATTGGATGCTTAAAATCTGCTGTAGGGCAATTCAAGCAACCAAATGTATTTAGTTAAGGTGCACAGTCCAATGAAGCAAAACATTTTCAAAACCTGCATTTGATCCTATGTCTCCAACTTAAATACAGGTGTATTTGGGACTGCCGATAAGGAATAATTAATGAATTTATTAGGTCATCCTTGTGGACAACTACTTTTAAAAAGTCATAAAGCAGGGACCCCGCTGATAAAAGCTATATTGTGACTTATAATTAGCTAATGCAAAAGATTTGAAAGTCAACAACTTTCAAATGCACATATCTCACTCAAATTTTGGAATACTAAAAAAATGCCGAAAGCATATTGCTTCTGATTAATTGGAGCTTCCACTGAAATAATAATTTGAATGTTTGGACCCCTTTGAAAATGTTAGGAGGGTACCTATCATCTACACACACCAGACTGGTGAGGTGACCAGAAGTCACCATATGGCCACCATTACGGCAATCTTGCGATACTATGCGGCGGTGTTGCGGCCTATGGCCTTGCGATTTCTGAACAAAGTTTAATGTCAAGTTAAATAAATCGCAACCCCTGTGATGAGCAAAAAAAATGTGCGGTCGCCGTACGGCCACCATATCCAACCGTACGGCCGCTGCACAGTTTTACCGATTTGGCGACTTACGGTCACTGCAAACACGCAGCAGGCGATTTGTGACTTAGGCATAAGCGGCGCTGTGTGCCTTTTCGTCTGTTTGGTCCGATCAGTGTGTGTTACTTGTCTTTTGTTGAGGTGTGTACAACAACCGGCGCCCCGGGTCACGCATAGCAACGACCTCGGGATGTTCGGCCGAGTGGCTACGGCTTTCCAAGCCTACGCCCCGGCCGAGTGTACGTGGTATTTTGAATGAGCCTGCGGTTTCTTATTACACGAGGTATGGTACTTTTGTTGGGCAGGGCTTCTAAATATGCAAAGTAGCTGAGAGCTTAGGAATCAGTCGTCTACCCACTGTGGCTCCTCCCTTTGCCACCAGCCATCTGCACCCTTTATTTAAGTTCACACCAAGCAAAGATGGATAGTTGATATAGCATAATCTCCCATGTTTGTAAGACGGCTAATTGATTAAGCCTCGATAATACGCTCATTAATTTGTGAATTTTATATAGCATTTTTCACAATTCAGGGTGCAGGTCTGACACGATTCACTACTGCTGTCTATGTTCAATAATGGCTGCGGGGAATAGTTGGCCATCACTAATCAGATTAGAATTGTGAACGTGGGTCGCTGAAACGAGAATGCTGTGTAGTTCAAACTAACGCCAACAATGGTACCCACCATAGTGAGTATTTGCCTTGCCATAACGTCAATCCAGTACCTCTCAGTTTTACCACTGGGCGCGGTGGCCGAATCGGTAGAGCACAGGCCTCGCATGCGGAAGATCGGGAGTTCGCAAGTTCGGTTCCCGGTCGAGTCAAGCCAATCACTTAAAAATTGATAACTTGTCGCTTCCAGCCTGGTGCTCGGCATTATAAGAATAGGCCAAGGGCTGATTAGCTCAGTGTCAGGATAATGTGACTGAGTGCGATATTGGGTCATGGTGCTGGCGGCCTGATTTCCCTGTGGGGCAGCACTATAAAATCGCCATGAGTGCGTACTGTCACAAGTCGGTACCCGTCCTGATATGACCTTAGATGTTGCTAGGATGTGAAACAACAAACAAACAAACTCAGTTTTCCTAAATGTGTTACTCGAAAAGGAATAGGAACTAAATTAATTAAGAACAAAGTGGTAGAGGGAAGACGAAATAGCATTTCATTCTGGTGCTAGTTTGTCTTATTTAAATAAGAGGAATATTATTTAAATAACATGTTATTTAAATAACTATTGGTACATACAATTTAAGCTTCTACATTTATGCATGATTTTGATATTTTATCAATGCTGATAAGAATCCCATTATTTTCAAGTACACACACACACAAGCACATTGACTACCAGACGCGGTGGCCGAATCGGTAGAACTCAGACTTCCCATGTGAAAGGTCAGAAGTTTGATTCCCAGTCGAATCATGACTTACAAAATTGATACTTTTCGCTACCTAGCCTGACATTCACCATTACTAGGATAGGGCAAGGACTGGTTAGCTCAGTATCAGGATAATGTGACTAAGTGGAAAATTGGATCATGGTGATGGCTGCCTGGTCTCCCAGTTGGGCAGCACTATAAAGTTGCCATGAGTGCGTATTGTCATAAGTCGGTATCCCTCCTGATGACCATATATGTATAACTTCAACAAATAAAATATAAACAAAATCAAACACACTGACCCTTCAGTCTCTAGCCACTGGGTTATTTTTACCCAAGGGAGATGAAGCTATGTCCATACACTGGTCAATGTCTCAAGAAGCACGCTGGGTCGCAGCTACAGCTTACACGATGGAAGGTGTGGAAGATGGGCAATCTATATTGCAAACAATTATATGGCAACAACCTTACCAAGTTTGGTTATCAGGAAACATGTGGTATAGCAGCACCACTCCAATCACATAATGCTAAGTACCACAAAAGTTGTAGGAGCTACTGTAGTAGTTCTCGTGTGAAGAGGCTGCCTCAAAACCGGAGGCCAGTGAACAGAGTTCACCTAAAAATCTTGGATCTGCTGGGACACCACATAGAAAAGAATATGATGTCAAATGCTGCATTATCTGTGAGGGAGATGGGCAGAACAATTTACATAAGGTTGGCAATCTGAAAAGCTGGGCAGTCTAATAATAATTTTCTGATGCTGAGAGCATTGCATATTGAAGACAAAGTTCATCAGATGACTGGAAGGCTGTTATGTGATTCAAGATGAACCACAGTACTTTCTCTAAGGCACAGGTACTAACACCTGGTCGTGCTCAGTCAGTTAATTAATGAGCACCATATCAAGTGCCCCCATTATGCCCACCAAGTATCTCTAATGTCTCTTCACCTCCTTATGCATAAGGTATATTTTACTTACTGTTCAAATGTTCATGGACCACCTAAGTCACAAGAGGTGTGGGAGCAACTCTCCAGAACTTCAAATCCACAGTTCAAGTTCTGGTCTACCATCATGGAGCTTGAGTTAATGATGTGTCGCTTCATTCGATCTCTACATGAGGGAGATTTCTCACTCTATGTCCAAGTTTGTGATGAGCTCTGTGCATGGTTTCATGTGATGGACCATGCAAATTATGCAAGATGGCTGCCAGTACATTGCAGGATATGGTTCAGCTCTCCGAGACACCCGGATATACATGCTGAATTTCTGAAAGGGAACTTTGTTCTTCAAAAGTCACCACACAAGGTCAGCCTCATTGGCAAGGATCAGTCACATGAACAGTCCAATAAGAGTCTCCAGGCACATGGTGGGGCAGCTGGGCTCACTCTTCATGTTGGCAGGTCCAGACTGCTCCAGGTAAAGCTGTCCTAGATAGACCAAGGTCAAGCGCTACTCATCATGAAGAAGCACACAGCTTGCAAGTTAAGGATAGGAAGATCCTGTCATTTGTTGAGATTGTTGAGCAGTTAGACAATCCCTTTGGTACTGGTCAAGAGTTTGTAGCACTTGATACACAAGTTGTTATGGAACAGGAAGTCATCAGATCTCTCTGTTGGATCCATGAAGTTGGCAAAATTCTTCATGCACAATGCACTTCACAGACACTTGACAAAGCAACCATGCTAGTGTCAAACACTATCCAACATAATAAAATTCTGACATTTGCCAACCAACCTGATCTGACAAAGAATGGAAACAAAATTACCAGTGTGGGAGGAAAAATCTGACTCACACAGATCAGGCAGATCAAGCAGAAAGTCTAACATTCTGGAATGCGGCAAAGCACCAACCGGTCCAAGCAGTTCCAGCCAGATTAACCATGGGTGTTGTGTTGGATATAGCAGCTGTTGGTACACTAGTTGATTAAGCAGGGTAAATTTCAATCATGGACTATTGGTCTTCCTCATTCCACTGCTCCTTGCCCATTCCTAAGAATGCCGAGTGCCAGGCTAGGAAGCGATTCCTGGTATATTAAATATATAGTACATGCCCACAGACTCCGATTGGGGATGACCACATGAAAATCCCAAGCGTGACTGGAATAATGGATTCCTAAAAAGATGAGGATAACCAAAAGGAGTTCTCTTTCCTCGGTGAGGAGATTGTCAAGAAAGATATAGGTGGGAAACTGCTCAGTACCAAATGTGAGTGTTCTTTCCAACAGACCATGTGGTGTATTAGCTCTCCAACCCTGTAACCACTCTGAAGCAGAAACAAGGATATTCCTTCATCTTGCACATGGTGTAGGACAGGGCCACAAGACCGCATATGTTTGAACTGTTGATAGGGATGTTGTAGCCCTTGTCATATGCTTCTTCTCCACACTTGGTCTCTCAGAGCTGTGGGTGGGCTTTGGTAGTGGGGAAAAAACTCAGTGATATTCCCATCCATGATATCTGCTCTGATCTTGGACCTTCCAGGTATCTGATATTACCAGTTTTCCATGCCATCACAAGTTGTACCAGACGGGATGGCTGAATGAGTTAGAGCGTCCGTCTCCCGTGCTGGTAGATCGTGGGGTCGTGGGTTCGAGTCCCGGTCGAGTCAAACCAATGACTTTAAAATTGATACTTGTCGCTTCCTCGCCAGGCGCTCGGCATTATTAGGATAGGGCAAGGACTGGTGTGCTCAGTGTCAGGATAATGTGACTGAGTGGGATACCAGGTCATGGTGCTGGCGGCCTGGTTTCCCAGTGGGACAGCACTATAAAGTCGCCATGAGTGCGCACTGTCACAAGTCGGTACCCGTCCTGATATGACCTTAGATGTTGCTAGGACGTAAAACAACAACAAACAAACAAACAATCACAAGTTGTAGCACAACATCACAGTTTCTTGGATGTGGCAAGAAGACTGCTTGGGAATCTTGGCAAAATACACCAGGACTCACTGAAACACTGTCAGCACTGACCAATGAACCAATATGCTTCAACCTTGAGTCTTTCCACATGCAGAAGCTGAAACGATTTGTGGTTATCATGTATAGTATTTAGTAAGGGATGTGGTTTGTCTAAGGTGAATGAAGCCAGACATCATCTTTTTACAAGTGGTAAAGCACTTTGGAAAACATACGACCCGCTCAAGCACCTTTGTTTAAACACATAAAGATCGGTTAATCCAAACTTTTGTTGGCGGCCCGGCAAAATACTACCATTTATCATATACAAAAGTTGGTTACGTCAAAGTCGGTTAATCTAAACTATCGGTTAATCCAAACAAAATTGTCAGGCCCCAGGCTACTTCCGGTATGGTTAATCCAAACTTTCATGTTGTTATAAGGTCATCTGAGACCTTTTTTAAATTATATGATAAATGGTAGTATTTTGCCATGGCGGGCAAAAAAAGTTAGGATTAAACGATCGTTTGGTTTAACTGAGCTTGGTTTAACTGGGTTATACTGTATAAATATATAAAACCATAATCAAAGTGTCCACATACATTGTGTATTGCATTCATAATGCACCTGCGTTTTTTCCAAAGCCAAGTCAAAATCGAAGCCAAAGCTCGGTTAAACCAATGATCGGTTAATCCAAACAAATTTCTATGGTCCCTTCAAGTTTGGTTTCATGGGGTCATACTGTACTATGTTTTCAGTTGTGCTTTTTGTTATGATATAAAATAACCGTAAATCTTTTTTATTTAGCCACTAAATCAAACAAATGACATTTTCTAGGTCAAAACAGAGTTCAGATTTGGAATGCCTGAGGTCAAAAACATATAAAAAGAGCCTTCACTCATGATCCTATGACTTTCAGTTATGAAGTTATGACAAAATCAAATAGCGACTGGTGGCTATCTTGGATTTAGCCAATATGCCGGTCCCAATGACCAACGGCTTCGGCACCCTTAAAAAAATCAATTCAGTATGTTCTGGTCTACAACTGTGCCAAATTTCATGCTTGTAGACAAATCTGCACAATAATATCCCTAAGGGCCTGGACTACTGGGAGTTCAGCGGTACCTGACTTTATGGGTTGTTTTTGTCAGGCCAGAACTTGTGCTGTCACTAGTGTTTATTGTGAACAATCCTTGCCAGATCTTACTTTTGATCAAACTGCACAACCACTTACGGCCACATGTGTCAGTAGGTGAGTTGGAGAGTGGTAGACTGAAGAAGGTCCTTGGTTTAATACCCAGCCTGGCACTTTAAAAAAAAAGAAAATCCTTTATTATGCAAATGTACTGGGGAAACGTATCAAGATGTCCCACTTTGAGGCACTCAAGCAAACAAATGTACTACAAATATCTTTAGGCCTAATTGAATTGGCTAGCACAGCACTGAGACAGCAAGACAAATGTGCACATGTATGACAGTTTCTGCTAACTGAAATATGAATGATACAATACTATCACTAGCCATTGCCTTTCTTTAAGTAATTAGTTTAATCTCATGGTCCCTGGTATCAAGACAGCTGACACTAGCCAAATTTGATTTGGCCCATGAGGTTTGTTATAAATCTTCATTTGGAGGCTTTAGATAATGGACCTGGATGTTTGGGAAGAAATGGACTCCTCCCTGGTGAGTTGGTTGGTTGTTGGAGTTTTACATCCTGACAACATCTAAGGTCATATCAGGATGGCTACTGACTTGACAGTGCGCACTCATGGCGCCTTTATAGTGCTGCACCACTGGGAAATCAGACCACCCGCACCATAAGGCATAACCCGATCTCCCATTCGGTCCTTGCCCTATCCTATTAATGCTGAGCGCCATGCTAGGAAGCGGCAAGTATCAATTTTATAAGTCATTGGTTTGACTCGACTGGGAACTGAGCTCCCGATTTCAGGCCCACGAGGCCGTCGCTCTACCGATTCGGCCACCGCACCCAGTGGTCGGTCGTTGAGTAGAACCTTGGTCATCCTCTGGTTAATGGAACTGGGGAAGTTTACATCCACTTGCTTTCCATAGACTATGCGGAGATTCCTACCCACTACATGAACAATCTCTCCATTTACACTGAGAAATATATTATCATAGCATATGTGTGGTTACAATGCTCCACACAGTGATATAAAAACAGGGAATTAGCTGCATTTTCCACTTACCTAATGATATTCAAATATACTCTTCCGTTATGCTGGCCCTTATTAGACAACCTTGATATTCACAAATATAGAAGGTCTGGGTTGGTTGCGGATCAGGACGAAGCTCTGGTGGTAGCCTGTCCACTTGTGAAGGTGTCAGTCATCCTATTGATCCTGCTCAGTGGACCCATTTGCAGGTTGGGCTATTTTCCATTCCAACTAATTTGTCCACAACTGGTTCATCAAAGGCTGTGGTTTGTGCTATCCTGCCTGTGTGAAAGTGCATATAAAAGACCTTGCTGCTTATCGGAAAGAGTAGCCTATGTGGCAGCAGCAGGTTTCCTCCAAAGAAATATGTCAGAATGACCATATGTTTGACATCCAATAGCCGATGATACAAAAATCAATGAACTCTAGAGGCATTAAATAAAACAAGCTTTAGCCCTGTAAACCCCGGTAAGACCAGGTTTGGGACCAGAGCAAAATATATGGAGACCAAGTGACTGCTCTCCTGAAATTAATGGAGCCCACAATCAAAAGTAACAGACAGATGATGGTGGGATTGAACGAAGACCCTTCAGAGGAGCCAGGAACTCAGACTGAAGGAAGAATGATACAGAGAGACCAGAGGCCCTGGCGGGTGGTCAGGCCAGCAAACCTTCAACTGCAACTCTAAGTGCAACAAGAGTTGCCAGTTAGTGGCCTGGCGTTCAGGAAATTAAGTAGCTGTGGGAGCATCCAGTAACTCGATTCATATTTTAAAATATTAATAGAAATAATGGTATTTCTCAGCAATAAAATTGTTTAGATGTGGATTAAATATGGCATAGGTAATCCGTTCTAACTCATTGAATGGGTAGAGCACTGGCTCAAACATTAGGGCACAGCCAAAAATAATCTCATGGTAAGACCAGTTGGCTTATATTTTATAATTACCTAAATTGTCGGCAGCATAATATGCAGTTATGTAAAGCCATGCTTAAATAATATGACAGAATATGGTTTAAACACCCTTCGCTGTATCGTTAACAGCTGAAGAATCGCCCGTTTTGTTGTATTTTGTGCTGGCCAAGGGGCTGCACAGGAACTCGTCTACCCTTGTTCAACACGGGTGTGGTGAAAACACTGATAGGTATATTGCCGATGCCACACGAGGTATCAGAGTGGGTGGTACATACAAATTGTAGCTGACTACAACATTTTTAATATAAAAGTAAGCCAAACTAGTAATCTCCTCGGTCTAAATTATCACCTTGTGTACTAAGTCGTGAGTATCTGGGTAATAAGTACTTTTTATCTATTGCTCAGAGATATTGGTTTCCAAAACGTCACGGATGTCACAACATGACAGGCGATCGAAGTAGTTTTCTATCGTCTAGAAAAAAAAAGGTGAAGCTGCTATAAATATTTGGCTCCCCGGTTAGTGGACAAACATCTTTGTTCGTTGAATATCAAGCACCTGCTTTGTATCAACTGATTGTTATGTAGTACTATATTATTGTGTCTGCCTAGGCAGGAATATATTTGTTAATTCAAAGTCAATAGAATTAATTAAATTTGGTGACATGCCACTCATTCAGTCAGATATGGGACAAAATTGTGAAGTGAAACCAAAGCAAACATAATCTCGTAGTACTCTGTGGCGGAGTGGTTAGAGTGTCTGACTTTTTTCTAGGTCAGACTCCTAGTCTGAGGGTTGGCGGTTCGATTCCCCGTGCCGCCAGCTCTGCCAATTTGGATTTCCACCGCTGTGTATAACTTACAGCGTCATCAAAGGCCGGTTGCTCTCATACCATGTCTATGTGGTGTGGGAGGTTAAAAATCCCTTGGGTCGGTAAAAGTGTAGGCTCGGGCTTTCTATCGACCAGCAGTTGAGTGGGGAAGACCAGTCGTCTGTGACTGGGATTTCCCCTGCTTGAGACAACTAATGTACCAACAAAAATAAAAGTGAGAGACAAATAAGTGTTCACACTTCCTGTCTACCATTCTCTATATAAGTACCGCTCACCATGACACACGCCCCTCCAGCTACACTTAACAGCCCGCATCGACATCCTATACAGTTCTGTAGTACCACTCATCATGACAGGCGCCCATCCGGCTGCACTCAGCAGCCTGCAGCGACACTGTACACACTCCCGTAGTACCTCTCACCATGACACGCGCCCCTCCAGCTGCATTCAGCAGTCCACAGCAGCACTATACAGCCCGTAGTACTGCTGACCATGACACGCACCCCTCAAGCTGCATTCCGCAGCCTGCAGCAGCACTCTATACAGCCCATAGTACTGCTCACCACGACACGCACCCCTCCAGCTGCATTCCACAGCCTGCAGCAGCACTCTATACAGCCCATAGTACTGCTCACCACGACACGCACCCCTCCAGCTGCATTCCACAGCCTGCAGCAGCACTCTATACAGCCCATAGTACTGCTCATCATGACACGCACCCCTCCAGCTGCATTCCACAGCCTGCAGCAGCACTCTATACAGCCCATAGTACTGCTCACCACGACACGCACCCCTCCAGTTGCATTCCACAGCCTGCAGCAGCACTCTATATAGCCCATAGTACTACTGCTCACCACGACACGCACCCCTCCAGCTGCATTCCACAGACCGCAGCACTCTCTACCTGCGTGCATTCACATTATGAAGACTCACTGTTATGAAAATCGGTTCGGATCCTTTTTATCATTCTGCTGATTAATATGTAAGCACTTTCCGTTCTTACAGGTCTAGATTGTAAGTACCTTTGGTGAATTTGCTTGCTACACCCGACTCATCCACAATTCATGCTACACAATGTTATGATTTTGCGAGAATGTGTCCACAGATGCATTGTAATAACACTGGCTAGTTAGGTACCGCTCTTTCAACTGCAAACTGCAACTCGTTATAAGCAGATGGTTTTTTAATACGAGTTACAGTTTATTTAAAGTCGCATAATCCAATGAATACATATTTTCAAAACTAAAACTTGTACTCACATTCGATGCTATATATATTGAACTTGAATAATAGTGTACTCATGAATCTTTCCTTTGGGTTTGCCCTTTAGGAATCGTGACCTAGTTAACATAGCAATATTGTCATTGCACTTTCTTTCAATTGGTGCATGTACACACATTGTTTTGCATGCTTCAAATACCCACAGAGTTAGCCAGCTATCATAAAGGTTGCTCCAAAGTAAAGTAGAATAGATAATATGGATCAACCTAATACAATTATCTAAAAAATAAAACTTCAAAACCAATGGATTCTGCAACTTTAGCTGCTAACCGCTTTTTTGTGTGTCTATTCTTCGGAGACATTGCCTTGAAGCATAACCATTCTACCTGCAGCTCAACGTGGGTTTGTGTTTTGCCTGTGTGTGCCTACTTAGCATGTCCAACAATGCCTTTATTGCTATTAATTTCTATTTATTTCCCGTGTAATGAAAATTAGTTAAGATGTATTGATGGTTAGATAACGGTTTTTGTTGGTGATGGAGGTGCATCCTATTAATTTCCCTTCTAGTAAATTCCATTATTGTTATTGTTTCAAAAGTATATTCTAGGTATTTCCACAGTTAGTACTTTCCACACTCTTGAAGAAACGGCTCCCTCGCGTGTAGTCCTTTCCTCGCTACGTGTGTTCTTTGCCTTCTTCTAATACCTTAACTACAGGCTTCCTTGATAACCGGAGTTGCTGAAAGCACTTTTCAGAAATGAAGCCTTCCCTGATGGCGTTTATTTTATTTCAAAAGAAGAAACCAAATTATTACTAAGATGTAAGGTAAGATGCCTTCGTCAGTCATCAACCATATACCATCACTATTTGCATTTTTCAATATTTATTTTCTATGCCATATTTATTTTCTATGTCATATATATACTACGCCTCTGAAACCAGTCGGGATGGCCAAATGAGTTAGAGCATCCATCTCCCGTTTTGGTAGACCATGGGATCGAGGGTTCGAACCCTGGTCGAGTCAAACCAATGACTTAAAAATTTATACTTGTTGCTTCCTAGCCAGGTGCTCAGCATTATTAGGGTAGGGCAAGGAATGGTTGGCTCAGTGTCAGGATAATGTGACTGAGTGGGATATCAGGTCATGGTGCTGGTGGCCTGGTCTCCTAGTGGGGCAGCACTATAAAGTCACCATGAGTGCACTGTCACAAGTCAGTACCCGTCCTGATATGACCTTAGATGTTGCTAGGACGTAAAACAACAACAAACAAACTATGCCTCCGGCTACTCGTAGCCCAGGAAGAAGGAAGCACATCCAGGTCCAGCAATTAGCATAATCAGCTCACAGTAGGAGGACATGTTGCGAGCAGGTCTGGCAGTTTTTCTACATTTACTACAAAACCAAACAGGTTTCAAACTCGATATGTTGGTTTAGTTCCTTCATGTACACGTTTTTTTAAACTTTTCGATAAGATATTACTGTTTTATAGCTTAGTTTCGATCGTTAGTGGCATGATCGAAAGAACAATGTTTCCATTATTCGGTTACTAATTAAGCCGCCGTTGCCGAAAGGAGAGATGTTTGGTGGGAGCCAGTTACATCGTTGGGGATTCACTCCTTGGCTCTCGTTAAGATTCCCCCCGTTTTGATTCTCGTTACGGCTTACCTCCGAGTCCTATAGTATTTTCTTCAACTTGTTGGCGAAAAAAGCCACAGGTGGGAGAAGTTTATAGATACTTAGAGTGTGGGAGGGCACCACTACACTGGTCCCTACCCCTCGTTAGGATCGGTTGGTTACCCATGCCGTTATCCTGCGACTGTCTGTTAGCCATACGCCTGTGTTAAACATTGATTTAACACCATCAAATACACACCTGGTATAATTATACTCGAATTATCAGTGTGCTATTTCGCCTAAGACGATGCCTAATCATTTTTCTTTTTACTCACAGTCTCGGAGCCATGGCTATGAAGCGGAGTAAGGCAGAGGCAACTCATGCACTCACTGCGGATGAAGACGCGACACCGCCTGTGCGGGTACAAAGGTCGCCCTCTCCAGAACAAAGGGATTCTGAGGAGGCAGGGGGGGTACGAAACCAGCCCCGGTCCCGCTGATAGGGACCTAGACGAAGAGGTTGCCAGGCTAGTGCAACAGAAAATGGAGGAAATGTTACCATCTAGAGCGGGTATGTCAAAGAAAAGGCAGAGCAAGGTACCTCAAGACTCCGATGAGTCGGAATGGGAGGACTATTCCGAGGATCAGGCCTTAACTGAAGACAACTCAGAGGAGGTGTTTGTGTCTGCACGGAAGCGCAAACACAAAAAGAATAATTTGTCAGAAGGAGACGAGTACACGAGAGCCCGTAAAAAGAAGCCTCTCGTGAAGAAAACTAAGAAAAAGTATAAGAATAGGAGGAAACACAGATTCTCCTCTTCGGACTCGTCGTCAGACTCGTCAACGACGAGTTCAGACTCCAACACTAAGCACTCCGGCAAATACGCTAAATCATGTGGGAAAGAAACGAAAAAGTGTAAAGTGCTTAGATGTAAGAAAGTACACATAACGATGCTCATAAGGAAGATCATCCAAGGCTGCTTTAACACCTTCAAACCAGCGGAGGTCATAATCAAGATGGCGGAGAAATTCACAGGAATTAAAGGAATTCCGGAATCCGCCATCAAAGAGATGGACCCTGCAGTGAAACTCAGTGAGGAGAGAAAAAAGTTTGAGACGGCTCTCTACACTGTCCACAAAGGTGTACTCTCGGCTCTTACAGCCATTGCGCCAACTGCCAACAGGATGATGGCACAGAACAAGTTCTCGTCACTCTGTGATGATATGAACAGAGGAATTGCGTTACTAACAGCAACCAGCAACTGCCTCTCCTATAGACGGTTCGAAAACGTCTTCAAAGCGGTTTGCACAGATGCTGGGAAAGAGGTGGCACGGTCCAAAAAGATCACGGACAATGATGGAAAGGAATACACCCTATTCCTATCACCAAAGCCTATTAAGGGCAAGCCGCTGGATAAGGGCAAGATGTTCGGCGGACAACTGCAATACTTGTTCAAACAAGCTCCAAGTGCGGAAAACACATGGAAACCGACAAAAAGAAATCGGTTGATGGCTTCAAGAAGCTGAGGTGGGATCTTCGCAACCAACGAAACGGCCAACGAGGAGGCCAATTCGGATCCAACTTCAGCTTCCAAGCCAGAGGAAGGGGCCAGAGGCAGTCGTTCGGCTGGAACGATGGGAACAGGAGTTCAAACCTCAGAAGCCGTTCCCCGCCCAGGGAACAAATAGAACTGGCAACTCAAACAATAGCAACCAAAACAGTAAGCAATACTTTTCAAGTCTGTAACCTCAATAACTGTCTTTCGGAATGGAATAACGTTAGAGATAACTTAAATATCCTTAGCCTAGCAGAAAGTGTAAGGATTCCGTTAATAGAAGAACCTATTCAAAATAGAATACCATTTCCATATCATTTTCAGGGTTCAGGATGTGAAGCATTAAACAATCAAGTCCTAAAGTTTGGCGAAAAGGGCATTATAGAACCAGCACTACACGTTGCTGGGGAAATTTCGAGCGGCCTATGGCAATTTTGCCAGAAGGCCAACACGATATAATTTGGTGGCTTTCACACATAAACAACTAACCCAATCAGATTAGGATGGGAGAGCCTAACACTACTGTCACAACAGACGCTTCCTTGGAAGGCTGGGGGGCCATAGAGACCAACAGACAACAGGTGGCAGATGGATGGAAGATGAAATCTCCAACCACATTAATGTACTAGAGCTTAGAGCCATTTACTTAGGACTCTGCAGTCTGTTTCACATTCCTAAAAATCATGTAAGATAACACAACAGCTATGGCTTACATTCGTAATATGGGAGGGACTCGCTCCAAACCATGTAACAACCTGTCAAAACTTATTTGGGATTGGGCAGAGAAACACGAAATATGGCTAACAGTAGCACATATTCCAGGCAGCCAAAACACTTTGGCTGACAGGAAAAGCCAACACTTCCATGACCATTTAGAATGGTCATTGAACCACAACATTTTTGACATTTTTTGTCTCAAATGGGGCAAGCCAGACATTAATCTCTTTGCATCATGCAACAACAAAAAGTTACCAAAATATGTGTCTTGGCATCCAGAGCCAGAAGCCTGGAGAGTAGATGCATTTTCATAAATTTGGAATAATAAATTCTATTACATATTCCTCCCATTCAGCATTATCAGTAGAGTGGCCAGGAAGATCAAGATGGATCACACCCACGCAGTACTGATAGTACCAGCATGGGAAACACAATCATGGTTAGCGGCAATAACATCAGCAGCAAAAGACTTGATGAGCTTCCCAAGGGAAACTGTTTTTACAAGGGCTGAATCTTTTTTTTTATTGCTCCAATGATTTATTTATTTTCTAATCTAATGGCATTGAAGGACACTGAAACATTGACACTGAAACACACTATGCTATTTACAAAGAAATGTATCTATGCATATTAGATGCTCAAGCATATGTTGTGCACAAAAATATATTGAAAGCACCTGGCACATTAATCGACTTGCTTATCTTAGCTTATAATGTGAATAACTCCTTGTGCACACGTGATAATTGTGTATATCCAGTGTAAATTAAGTGACGCTCATTTAGTGGTACTGAATGAGTGCGGTGAATAGTTCTGCACTGCCTTCTTTTTGGACTCCCCATGTTAGGTATGCCTAGTTTATTTGCATTTGAAGTCTTGCTTCATCTTCCGACCACTGGAAATTAGGTATCAGAGGAGAGGTGAAAGCCATATGTCTGGAAGCTGCCTCAGTACGCAACTCGGTGGAAAGAGTACTCAGTTGACGTATCAAAAGGTGAGTATACAGCAAGGACATTGTATTATTCTGATATGAAACATTTAACACAATATCTTATGCTTGGGCAACAAGAAGTGAGTTCAGTCCCCGCGTGTAAGCTGATACACACCTGCCCAAATGTGCATCTAAATAATTAAATCTCTTTATGTCCTGATAATATATACATGCTGCGGGGTATATGCTAAGTGAGTACAAAAAAGTGTAGGAATTCAAGATGGCAGCAGACATCGGTCACTTTTCTACTCATCTTCACCTACAGCTGTTACTTTAGATAAAGAAGCTCATTATACTGTGAGTTTAAACATATGTATTTAGAACTGCGAAGTGCCCAGATATGTACTACTGAACAGTTGATGGATTCACTGTAAGCAGAACCAGTTGCCAGTGTCACAGGTTGGCAGGGCTGACAGCCGTAATAATTTAACATGTATGAAGACTTTTATTGAAATAGTTGTCTTCCTTATCAGATTCATAGTGAAGCTGATGAGTCAGGTGGTTAAATTAATTTCGGTCAGTGTTAGCTTTGTATGACATTGAAGCAGACAGGCAGTAAATTATGGTGACACTAATGGAGTTAGCTAAGCCAAAACCGGCATTGGAAGCACTGTTTAGTTTTCACTGTTTAATTTGCTTCTCTGTTTGGTGAATGCCACATGCGTGCTGTCAACAGGGACTACTTCTGCTTCAATGGTATCACAGACCAAATGTACATTTAAACTGGCAATGGATTTACATCCAAGAGGAAGTAAAACAACAACAAACCAACAACAAAACATCCAGGAGGCCAGTCATGCTTCGAATAAATGATACACGACGAGGGAAGAAGACGGTGCCAAGCTGGGAATAAAAAGCAGTTTATTGCAGTAAAGAGGAAGAGAGCCCCCAAAGAGCCCTCCCAAAACTGGTGAGGGCACGAGGGGCTCCCGACGGTGCGAGGCAGGTGAGCTAGGCATAATCTGAGTCCGAGGTCCAAGTCCCTTGTGCCATTATGTCCGAGGGGGGGGTACATTGGCCCTCTGCCAGGCCTGAGCCACACCGCGGCACAGTCCATCCCAGCCAAGTCAATCCAATGACTTATAAAATTGATACTACCTAGCCTGGTGTCCTGATATGACCTGAGATGTTGCCAGGAAATAAAACCCAACCGAACATAAATAAGCTATGCATGTTAAATTTTTCAAAATGAATAAATATATGTTTTTTGTCAGTTCACATATGTACAGATCAGTGTCAGTAGACACAGGTTTGGTGTTTTAATAGATAACCATGTATGAATCATACACAGGCACAGATAATCTGCCAGCAGACAAAAACCAATATAGGTAGTTACATTTAGATACAAAACTTGGTTTGTCAATACAGATATATGTATAACAGGATATGGGAAAGTGCACAAACACAGGCATGGAGTGTCAATAAACTTAGGCCTAGAGTAGGTCTGTGAATGTTTCACAGTAGAAAACCTATCATATGAATGCACATTGGCACAAGCTTGTGTTAATGTAATGAACTACAGATTTGGTGCTTTAATACCTACTAATTATGGCTTGTCACTGAGTCAGGTGAAATCTGCAACTCGGCAATAGCTTTCCTGGCCTAGTCCAAAATATTTTACTTTTATTCCCAGGCTTTTATTTATTCTTGGACTTAGTTTTAATTTCACTAGTTTTATTAGGTTATTTTGTGACAGGTCTGTATTGGGGCAGTTCTGGCTAATTGCATTAAGAATTTTCTAGTGCTCAGTCATTTTCGCCTGCACTCACAGGGATTAGGAGTACCCCAAGGTCAACAGTATTGCTGTTGCTGTTAAAAAGGGGCTCTCCTGTAATCTTTTCATGGCTGACTTTGTTTTGTACTACAGAGGTACTGGTATGAATGTCATTGAGAGACAGCTTCAATTGTGCATACATGGGTTTCACCGATGGTCAGTTCTGAATGGATTAAAATTGTCCAAGGCCAAGACAGTCTGCATGCACTTCTGCCAGCTGCGCAGATTGCATGCAGAAGCAGAGCTGACCTTCGATGGGAATCCCCTAAAAGTCGTCTAAGAAACCAAATTTGGGGGCTTTATTTTTTACACCAAGCTGTCTTTCGTGCCTCAAAACACGATGTCTGAAATCACTAGATATTCTGAGGGTGCTGTCCAGTTCAGAGTGGTGAGCGGACAGAGATGTTCTGCTTGCCGTGTATCGAACACTTGTTCGGTCATGCCTAGATTACGGCACCATATACGGTTCCACAACAAACTCATATATTGGGCTGCTGAACACGAGGTGCTGCATTTGGCCCTTTGTGACCTTAGCATCTCACCAGCTCA
This sequence comes from Branchipolynoe longqiensis, assembly GCA_030323885.1. NCBI lineage: Eukaryota > Metazoa > Annelida > Polychaeta > Phyllodocida > Polynoidae > Branchipolynoe > Branchipolynoe longqiensis. The sequence goes on from CM059195.1 coordinate 58,238,085, forward strand.
GAGCCTATACATCGAAACCAATGAACCATGATGTAACAATAAGAGAATCAAACTGGCTATGCAATATGTGGTTAAATTAAAAACAAATGCATTAAATCCTAAGTATGAAGCCAGGCCAAGTTTCATTTAGCCCCTGAGGCTCCGGATGAAACCTCATTTGGAGGTTTCATGCTTAATTTAGATGTATTGGAGGATACCAAAGTCCCAGAGCATCCCCCGTGGTCGTTGAGGAAGCCATCGGTCATTCTCCAACTCACAGAACTGAGGAACACATCTACTTGAGTATTAAAGACTGTACATAGATTCAAGGCCAGTTTGAAGACCATCTCCATATATGTTGCTTCCTAGCCAGGCGCTCGGCATTATTAGGACAGGGCAAGGACTGGTGTGCTCAGTGTCAGGATAATGTGACTGAGTGGGATACCAGGTCATGGTGCTGGCGGCCTGGTTTCCCAGTGGGACAGCACTATAAAGTCGGTACCCGTCCTGATATGACATTAGATGTTGCTAGGACGTAAAACAACAACAAACAAACAAACCATATATACTTATGGTTCCAAAGACCAAGGCCAGGTAGCTGCTGTGGCAGTTTGCCAATGGCAAAATTTTGGTGTTCACATGCCTGATCAGAGCTAGATTTTTACAGCGGAATGCTGAGCACTCTTTCTCATGTTGGAGTGCATTGAAGTTTCCAACTACAACAAATTTGTTGTTACAGCGATTCGTTTTCCTGCCCGCAGGCTGTTGCTGGGCTGAAAATGGACCACCTTTTCATGGTAAAGGTTATTTATGAAATGAACCAGCTGGCAATAAATGGATATGACATCCACCTCTGTTGGGTGCCTGGCCATGCCAACATTCGAGGAAATGAATGAGCTGATCAGGCTGTGAAAAAGCCTATAAACTGTGATGTTGCCAGGACGTAAGACTCAATTTAGACCAACCAGTCTCATGTGGGAGGTCAGTGGGCCAAGTGGTCCTTAGCCGCTGCCGTATTAGCCACTCGCGGCTAACTCACATGTTCCTGCTTAAGGGGGACCCTCCTCCTGAATGTATTGGATATCTGTGACCATTGACACTAAAACACATTTGATTAAAATGTGTGGATTTTATGGCCGGCCATACGCCAACAATTTTACACTGCAAACAGCATGCGTGACCTTTTTACTAAAGTGAAACAAGCCATTTAGCCTTTTTGAGGACAGCTGGTCTGTACCACCTCATATAGTTTTTTAAACCAATTTGATCAATTAATAATACTTTCATCTAGAATTGTATTTACCTGAACCACAAACTATATGATTGCGACTTTTTTTAATTCATGAGTGTCTTCTGACACATAATTGATTGTATGCTGTTACATTATATGTAAAGACTATGGTTGATTAGGAAACAAACAATTCTCAACGTGAATATGGCCTATGCTACCAACATGGCATAGAGAAACCAATTCATTAATTAATCCCAGTGGGGCAGCACTATAAAGTTTCCATGAGTATGCACAGTCATAACTTGGCGCCCATCATGATATGACCTTAGATGTTGCCAGGATGTAAAAACCCAACAAACCAACTGTTCAAAAGCCTGTTTCCATGGGGTGTGTATCAGAGGAAAAGGGGTGTGGATTGAGCCGTCTCTGCTTTATATGTAGTTGGAAATCTCACTACAGTAGGGTTAAAGAATGCTCTATACCCTCGGCTGTTTAACCAGCGTGTGTTTGTAGGCGCAGTGAAGTACTTAGTTGTTTGAGGGGAGTGAGCAATAAACATATGAAGTTAGCTAGCACTGAACAGAATGTATAGATGGACAAAGTGTGTTAAAAAAAGGGTAACACCTTGCTCAGCTCTAGTGAGCAGCGTGTTTAATGGTGCAGGCATGATTATGCCTGACCTCATTTGCATCTTGCCAAAGTGAGGATTCAGGCATTAGATTACAATAGTGTTTGAGCTGTATGCTCAGGTCAAGTCGGAGACTCAACCATCAGGGCTCACTACATGTGGTGAGGACGCTCTGTTCTCCCTCGTTATGTGCAGCAATGAATTTGAATCTGCTGGTGTTTGCTGGGTGTGTCCTGGAATCTGTGGTTCATTGTCAAGCTGCCTTTTGAACGATCGTACACTGCAGTTTCATTGATTTCTTATGTATGCTGGCATTGTATCGAACTCCTCAGACAGATAGACTCCTTGGACTTCCCACAGTGTTTTTGTTGACTGTGACTGTGAGGCTTTTGTATTTATTGCTGGCACCATTGAATATGTGTTATGCCATAGTTGGGTACTTTCCCTTCAATCATTTTCCAGGTGTATATAATTTGATATCTCTCACATCGACGTTAAATGGAGTAGATTTTGAGGAATTTTAGTCTGTCCTAGTAATCTGTGCTCTTGATGTCTTTGACATATGATGTGAAAAAATTGCAGTGACTAGTTTTGTCAGTTATCCTTTAGAAGTGGGTATCCACAGTTGTGAACAGTAGGGCAGAGTGGGGTTAGTTGGCACCTGGAGTTAGTTGAAATATTGAACCTAGCTGATCCATGAACAACAAAATAACATAAATACTGCCACTAACTGAGAGATAGTAGCATCTCCATTCCACCACGTTGGAATTGAAATAAAATTGTCTTCAGGAGAGAGGTTTGTTGTTTTTCATGCACTCTGAGTAATTTTCTGTGTGTATGTGGGTGTTCGATAATCTTACTAATGTACATAGATCACAGTGACCAGCTATTGAGCACTTGACACTCAACTAAGATATAAAATGGAAGTAAAATAACAACTTATACTGTAGCAGGTTTAATTAAATTCAAATTCCACTGTCACATGGTCACTTGGGGTTAGTTGGAACATTTGTCCCAACTAACCCCACCATTAGGAAATGTAAGTTTCTGTCATTTTAATCAACTCTGGATCAATCTCTATAACACGAGTAGGTAGCATGATAGGTTATAGGTGGGAATAAATGCATTAAAATTACCCATTGAACTATTATAGTTAATTTCTACCATCACTGTGTGAAATCATAACCTGAGCATTATCTGGAAGTATTTCCCTACCCTCACAAAATTAGGTTTCGATTTCACACACAGTGATGATACAAATATAAATAAAAACATTACTGCCGCATAGCGCTCCATACATCTGTGTCCGGCTACACCGGTCTTTACGTCTTAAGATCTTAAATTAAATAGCCCCAAACTTAGGCCCTTCGATGCTGCCAAAATTGATCAAATTTAGTTATTATGAACATTCATTTTGTTGTAGCTGGACTATTTAATGTCTTTCTCATGTAGATTTGTGCAGATGTCATAATTCCCGTTCACACACAGACCTTAATTCGCCTCAACTAGTTTGCCTCATGTAAGTTGACTCAGATCGGGCGTGTGAATGCGCAGCTGAGGCGAATTAGTGCTGATTCGCCTCAACTAGTTTGCCTCAAGTAAACCGCTTCGCGAGATGGATTAGATGAGGTGACTTAGCCTGAGTCTGCCTAAGTTGCATGTGTGAACGCAAGTGGTTTAGTTGAGGTGGCTTAAGCACATCACGGTCGATGTATGTGTGTATGTATGTGTGTATGTGTGCATACATGTGTATGTATGTGTTGGTGTATGTATGTGTGGATGCATGTATGTGTGTATGGATGGATGCATGTGTGTATGGATGGATGCACGTATTATGCATGTATATATGCGTATGTATGCATAAGTTGTGCAAGTGGTTTAGTTGAGCTGGCTTAATGCTGAAGTCACATATCATGCTGCTGCAGTACGGTTCTGCAGTCTATGGTGTTTAGATGGGATTTTTACAAATCTTAAGGTTTTGCAGGCTGTGGTAAAAATGTTCACAAATCCTATGGTGTCTGCACTACAATCGTAAAAGTAATTAAATCAAGCAAACTGCGATGCTATCATACAGCAGCCATAATGTCACTGAAAGGCCGCCATACAATATTTAGAACATCATAACAGCTAGGTACCCATCTTCAAAAAGGATCCAAACATTAAAATAATTTCACTTGAAGCTCCAATGAATCAGAAGCAATATGCTTTTTTAATCTTTTTAATATTCCAAAATTTAAGTAAGATATGTGCATTTGAAAGTTCAGATCTTTAGGATTAGACTAATGCAGCAGCCGTTCCATGGTGGCCACATCAGCCGGGCCTGAGCATTAATAGTTTTATGGGATCCACCACAAATACAGGTTTCCGGTTTTAATGCTATAAAGGCAGCAGCCGTTCTGGTCGTGCCTATGCGTTATCGTTTGGACGGGATCCATCGCAAATGTGCTGGGCTCTGGAACCATATCAGTTTCTACACTCACTTATGACGCACCGCACATTCTGCGATTCCGAGCCATCTGCCGGTGCATAGGTTGCGGAACGGCTGCTGCCATCATAGCGTTAAACAAATCGCAACCCCTTGCAGTGAGCAAAAAACTGTCCGGTCGCCGCACAGCCACCGTATCCTACCGTATGGCCACCCCACGGTTTTGGCAATTTGGTGACTCGCAGTCGCAGCAAACATGCTGTATGTATGTATGTATGTATGTATGTATGTATGTATGTATGTATGTATGTATGTATGTATGTATGTATGTGTGTATGTGTGTACATAGGTATGTATGAAACTACATAGGCCTGCTGGTCGATTTAACGTGGGTGTGTGAACGCCACACACTTTCAAAACTTGGTATGTGTGAACCGCCGCTAGTTCGACTCATCTAGTTTGCCTTATCTAAGTCGACCTAACGTTGTATGTGTGACCACAGCTATAGAAAAGACCGTGACTTTTTTAGTTTTGTATATCTCATAATAGAGGCTGTATTTGTCTTACATGTATATGGTATTTCTAGATCTTGACATTGATAGTCCACATTGTAGAATAGTATGCACAAACATTATGTGAACACTGTGCAAACTATTATAAATCAAGTAGATAATATTTTTAATGTTTATATAAGCTTTAAACCAAAGAGTATTACATGTTCCAACTAACCCCATGCTATGTTTCAACTAACCCCATGAGTGGGGTTAGTTGCAACACATGAGATGTTTATGTCATACGTTAATAATGAGTAACCGTCAAAAACTTTACCAATATTATGAACTGCATTCGTAGCATACATCTATATGCTTATAATGGTATAGTTTTAAGTTACCTGAATTTAAGTTGTTCGTGCAATATAAATGTTTCGGGGAAAATTGTTCCAACTAACCCCACTCTCCCCTAGTCTATCCATGGGAGTATTATGGAGTTCCACATGGTTTTCATTACCCCAGCTCTTGACTTAAACATACAAAGTACCATTCCACTATATTTTCTGGCTGTTTGGCATACATAGTCAATGTGTTCGGTGAATTTCATATTGCTTCCCATGTATATCCCAAGGTCTTTCACACAGTTCTTTTCCATCATTTTCTCTCTTGAGGGTTCATGTAAGTTGTGTCGTTTGTTATGTCTTGGTTTGTGCCATATCATACTAGCTCAAATTGCTTGTCATTGAATGGCATATTATTTGAATGTTGTCATTTGTAAATGGTTTCTAGGTTTTTTTCTCTTTTTCTCCCTCATGACTCTTGTGTTGTCTGCAAAGAAAGAGATAATGCTTGTTGTTGTTTTCATCAGCATCAAGAGATCAAGATAAGGAACAGGACTGGTCCAAGTACTGTGCCTTGTAGCACACTGCTGATCACATCAGATGCTGTCCATTTTTCTCCATTCACGATGACCTTTTTGTGTTCTCTGCCTCAAGAACTCATGGATCTAAGTTCCCATTTTCCCTCCTATTCCTAATTTGTGCAATTTATAGCAGAGGATACCATGATCAACTTTATCAAAGGGATAGAGTACGGATATGCAGTTGGATTATGAGAGGCTAACTACACTTATGCCATTATTGGAAGTTTTGGCATACGATAGCAAGCCAATAGGTTATTATGTGAATGACTGCTTGAACCAGGGAGGTGTTGAATTTGGCTATAACAGTGTTGATAATGTCAGCGTTAATATGATCAAGAGGGATTTATATCATCGGTACTATTGATATATCTAATGGGGTCAGTAATCACTGGACTTTTGGAGCAGAAGTATTTAGATAATGACTAGCACCTGTGTATCACCGGATGGGGCTTGTCAAGCCGGTGCATTTTCAGTAAATTGTATTGTTCGCTAGGGTTGTGTTTTAGTAAGTAATTACTTAGACGACTTCGCCATTTTGTGCCATTCCTATGACGAATGCCCTGCAGGACAGAATATCATATTCTTTAGATCTAAGCCACTAGAAGTAGCCCTGGGAATATCACTTTCTTCTTGGATATCAAGATGAACGCTAAATTTGGATCTACCTCTAACAAGCGATAGGATGGAGAAATTAAAAATGGTTCTAAAAATCTTGTGTAAAATAAAAGTGAGTAGAAAGTTATCTTACATTGTAGCAAGGTTGTAGAAGATGGGAGATATTTTTGCCTGCGGGTTTTTGATCCAATCTGCGGCTTACAGAAATTGTTTACCGCTTTCATGTTAATAGTAGATTTAAGGAGAGTGAGTGGCATTTGTCGACACATTTAATGGTAAGACCAGGGTTTCAGACCCTCATTCCCCAGGCCTAGACTCTTGTGTCTTGTAAGGGGTGTGGTGCTTTGCATGGTGACGACTGGTTTGTGGTGGCATTCATAGTCCGCTGCACCAATTTTCTAGGAGTAATTGATTATCATGTTGAGTGGGTAGCTTTTATTAATGGGGTATGGCCGATCAAAGACTTCAGTTTGGCGAGCGAGAACTGTTGTTACCTGTGGTGTTCATGACAGAAAGCTGTGCGTGGTGACTGAAGTCCCACCCGCTGCTTTTCTGGTCCCGGAGAGGAATATGCATTATACTCCTCAGATGGATCAAGCCCTGCAAGCAATGATTAAATATCTTTTCTCCATTTCCGGTTTAGATCAAACTAAATTCACAAGTCATTCGTTGTAAATGGGTGGAAGGCAGGGAGCTTTGAAGAAGGAAATGAGAAGCAAGGAGGGGGATGGGGGTAGGTTGGTAATCCGATGTAGTCTGATTATATTAACTGTTCAGTTATTACTTTTGATCTCCCGAGTTGCAACAGCTCTCTCGTACAGATAGAGTAGGTAAGATAGAGGTGTAGGTAATTTGGTGGCTTCTGGAGAGACAGGTCCCTCCGGCCCTTCCATCAAAGTTGTGTAACTACAATTAGCCAAGTTACATATAACACATTTAAAGGAAATGTGAATCAAAGTAATTAACTTTAATAGTTAGGAGCATATTATTAACCTACAGAGTAGGCAAAGGATATATATATTTTACCTTGGTAGTAAGCTGAGAACAAGTTCTCTTCACTCTGTAGCCAGATGGACGGAGGGATTGCCATGCTCACAGCAGCGAGCAACTTTCTGTAGTACAGACGCTTTGAAAATGTTTTCAAGGCTGTCTGTACGGATGCAGGCAAGGAAGTTGCGCGATCCAAGAAGATTGTGGACAACGATGGCAAGGAATATACCTTGTTCCTTCCACCAAAACCTGTCAAAGGGAAGCCATTGGACAAATCTAAGATGTTTGGTGGACAGCTACAGTACCTGTTCAAACAGGTGGAGACGGGTACGAAGTGTGGCAAGCATATAGATGACGAAAAGAAGGTGGGCGACACAAACCCTGCACGGTTCAAGAATGGACGACAGGATTTTTGGAACCGTCGCAGCAGCCGAGGAGGTCGGTCAGGGACGGGCTTTGCCTATCAGGCCAGGGGTAGAGGACAGCGTCAGTCCTTTGGCTGGAACGACGGAAATCGCCCCTTCAAGAGGGAGTTCACTCCCCAGAAGCCGTTCCCTTGACCAGAGAACAAGTAGACGTGTCCACACAACAAACTCCCGTCGCCACACACACACCTGTAAGCGAATTCCAGGCAGGGAATATTCAAAATCATTTAAATAAATGGAGAGAAATTACTGATGATTTAACCATTCTTAGCATTGTGGAAGGGATACAGATTCCGTTTACGGACGACCCAATTCAGGGTGTGCTCCACGTTTATTTACTAAATTGTTGAAACCAATTTTTTCGCTTATGGCTAGAAAAGGACATATAATGTTCCCATATATTGACGATTCCTTCATTGTGGCCCAAATGAAGACAGACTGTCAAAGAGCAGTTGATGATTTGTGTGCAACATTCACTAAGTTGGGGTTTTACATACATGACCAGAAGTCAGTTTTTACTCCAACCAAAGGTTTAAAATGTTTGGGGTTCCTGTCAAACACAGACGATATGAGTTTATCACTACAGCAGACCAATTGTTACAGTTAAATATGCCTAAGATTAGGCAGGTTGCGGTTTTAATAGCAGTCATGATAGCCTATGCTCCAGCTGTCCTATTTAGAAAAGCTCATATTAAGTCGCTAGAAATAGATAAGAATTTACCATTGGCACGTACTAAAGGTAATTTTGAAAGAAAAATGACTATTTCAACAGAAGGATTAGGAGATATGTGGTGGTATGCAAACATTAATTCTTCTCCGAACCCCATTAAAATGAGGGAACCTAACACTATTGTTATGACAGATGCGTTCTTAGCAACATGAGATATGGCTAACAGTGGCACATATTTCAGACAGGAAAAGTCACCATTTTCATGATCATTTGGAATGGTCATTGAGTGACTTGTTTGCTTCATGAAACAATTACAAGATATCTAAATATGTATCTTGGCACCCAGAGCCACATGGTTGGCGAGTGGATGCTTTTTCTCTGGTTTGGAATAACAAATTCTATTATATATTCCCACCATTCAGCATTATCAGCAGAGTGGCCAGGAAGATGAGAATGGATCGCACACACACAATTCTGATAGTGCCAGAATGGGACACACAGCCATGGTTGGCAGCAGTGGCATTGGGAGCAAGAGACAAGCTCAGATTCCCAAGAGCAAGGAGAAACTTACGACATCAAGGGCCGCTAACAACCCACGGAGACGTGTCAATGACACCCCTGCTGGCATTCCTTTTTGTAATAAACATTTAGAGAAATTTGGCTTAGACAAAATTACCCAACAAAGGCTGACTTCACATGACTGGAGGAAAGGAACAGTTAAATTGTATACTAGTTATTTACAGAAGTGGGGACTTCATCGTTTGATTAAGAAAGTTAAGCCATTAAAGCCTGCAATAGCTCAGGTAGTCAGATTTTTAAGAATGCTGGAAGATGAAGGGTTAGGTTTTGGTGCAATTAATGCAGCCAGATGTGCATTGTCTATTATTCTACCAAGAGTAGATGGACAAACGATTGGAAAACACCAGGTGAAGCCAAAACATAACAGATTTTGGGATGTATCAATAGTATTCAAGCTGTTTGTCTTGGCCTAGTAATAGACGTTTAGGTTTTAAGGAGCTAGGATTTAAGTTAGCAGTTCTTTTACTGCTAGTAACATGCCATAGAGGACAGACAATAGTAGCTTTGTCTCTAGAGGGACTGGAAATTGACAGAAATCCTAGCTCATGCAGGCTGGAAGAAGGCTAGATTATTTGCAAAACATTACAACAAACGACTAGAAAAGTCAAATGGCCTAGCGACACGCTTACTCACCAATTAACAAGACAGGTGAGAAGTTAAAAGTACATTGTGTTTGATACTGATGTATACTGAAATAAGAATGATTAAGGATAAAAAATGAGGTTACGTAAAGGTCTCCCTCGGCTACGAGTAGCCTGAGGCTTAGTACCGAGGTAAAATAGTATAGTTATACAAATCTTACCTGGGTACAGATGATGGATAACTGTTGTTTTCCCGAGGTACAAGCCTCGGATAGTCGTGGGCTAGGGCTCTCCCACCCAACCCTGCCACAACTATCACATTCGCTTGTGCCAAGACGAAAACATTGAAGTATCCATATAAGTTTAAGATCATTCTTATCCTGAGTAAGTAGGTAAAGCTTGCTGGACCCGGATGTGCTTCCTTCTCCCTAGCCCACGACTATCCAAGGCTTGTACCTTGAGAAAACAACAGTTATCCATCATCTGTACCCAGGTAAGATTCGTATAACTATGCTAAATATTGTGGTGTTCTTTGTGGTGGATTGGTTTGAGTATGTGACATTTTTCTCAGTCAGACTGAAGGTCGATGGTTCTATTCCCCATGCCATCACCTCTGCCGATTTGGATTTCCACCGCTGTGTATAACATACAGCGTCACCAAAGGGCAGTTGCTCTCATACTATGTCTATCATACTCTGTTGTGTGGGAGGTTAAAAATCCCTTGGGTTGGTAAAAGTGTAGACTCGGGCTTTCTATCGACCAACTGTCTAATGGTGAAAACTATTCGGACATATGCAGCATAAATCTTCAATATAATTTTTTTTAATATATATAAATTACACACGCATACATTTGGTTTAAATAATAATACCCCGCATAACAGAGAAAGGTTGCAAACATTTGAGCATATTGAGTCGTCAATTTACTGTAGAAGACTTCGGGGACATCTGACCAGAGCCTGTTCTATAGACGACTGGTAGGATACTCGCTGGATGTAGTGGTTTAAAACCCCAACCGCATTTTACTTATTGGGCCATTTTGGCTCTTAGCATTAACCCAACGTTGTGCTGATAAACCACCAGGATGGGCCAATTTTCATGAATATATTGAGCCAACAAAAGCATATTGCCCTATACTTTTATCAGTATAAAGTTAACGATCCTGGAATTTGTTCGTTTTTTTTGTTTTTTTACGTAAATCAAATTAAGTTAAATTTTACTTCGAATAGAAAGATGGACTCAATAACTGTACACTGCATAGGCAATCTTGCCACTTATTCTGATTTCTGCAGAATCAATCCGATTTTCAAATTGATTCCCCTGTTCCATATGTATTGCCGATCATTCCACGAAAATGCATATTTGTTGAGAAAATTCCAAATATTTAATGCTGTGTTGTTTTTTTAACATAGAATGTATGCATGTTTGAATATATTCGGTAAATTTCTATGCCTTAGATATTCTTTTAATTGGCTATGTACATTTTTCCTTGGTCAAGATTATCATACGTGTACTAATGTTATTTTGTTGGTTTTCTATGTTTGCATGTGTCACTAGTGTACATGAGTCATTTTAACTTAGCTTTTTCTTAAGATGAAAGGTTTGCAGGTTTGGGGTTGTCGCCTCACTCAACCACTAAATGAGGTCTATACTACATGCAGTCTTAATAGGTACCGGCAGCGCCCATTAAAAGTCCAGGAATGGTGCTTTTTTCATCAATATTCACATGCTTGTAACTATTTCTGTACGTTTATGATTTTGATGAAATTGCATCACCTAGAACATCAACATGTGTTCTATCCGATGTTCTAGTTGGATTGAATATATAGTAAGTCTGTATTTAAGTCAACTCCATTTGTATGATGAGTGTATTTAGTGAATATTCCTACATTACTGGTGTCAATGAAAACGACTCTGAAAACAGGGTATATTTAATGGGCTCGCGCTTCCTTGCACTACCTCGTAGAAAGTCAGATGGTACCAGAAGAAGTGCAATGGCCTCAGCTTTCTAAGCATATATGGTTTGCCCTAGGTCAAAAAGGTCAATCAGGTCAAATTCTGCAATTTAAATAATTTTGAAAGTTTAAAACCCACCTACTGAATTAAAAAATATTTTAAACCTAATAAGATTTGATATGGCTAGATAGACAATTTGATTCCCTTTCCAATGATACCAATCTTAGTATAGTGCTAGTTAGTGCAAGGAGCCGCAGACAGAATATTAACACCACACTAGTTTCACAATGGTGACACCCATGTAAAAACATGTATATGACATTGATATTTATTGAGTTATATCAAAGAATAGATAATCTAATATTGGGCAAAATTTTGGGAAGATCCAACCATTGCTCTAGCCACAGTAAATATTTAAAGATTTATTTAAATCAATATTTTTGGTTTCATACACTTTTAATTTGTATTTGCCATCAAAATCCAACTTTTGATATATTTAACTATATTATTGTCATAGCTAATATGCATTAGTTCCATATGCTATGTCTGCAAAATTTGAAGAAGATCCACCTAGTGGATGAGCCACAGTGAGTGTTCAAATTGGGCATTTTGAATTGTAATTTCTAATATTAATCCTGTTGGTGAGTGTAAAGATAATTATTAAATGTAAATAAGCGTTACTTGATAAATAGGTCTCAAGCCTACATTAAGACAGAGAAATGAAATCACTGAAATTCCCATGAGTACACAATTCTCATCAAGTCTTGGGACGAAACATGTACAGTGAAACTAGTACTAAGGACAAGCCATATTGCTGGTTGCTTCCTGTTACGATGTAAGTAAGTCCCCTTGTGTTAAATTTGCATAGTCCAATGGCATAGTGTTAAAGTTGCATATTCCGATGGCAGGCTGTCATTTTCTGAGATAAATATATTGGGCTAACCGCTATAATCTACCTTACTTGAGTGTGAAGTAACTTCTATTTTAAATGGCTAACTTTTGAGATATTTCAAGTGCAAACATGCTAAATTAGTTTCAGCAAGCATGCCAAAACTTTGAACCCATAGGCTTCTGTAGTAACAGGTTCTATTACATTGCCTCAGTATTCCTTTCTAGGTGGTGAAAAATGTTTGATAAATGCACCAGCATCTAAGTTAGATGTATAGAATCAAATCTCGATAATTGTTTCGGTTTTGAAAATTTGATGTTTTCATTGGATCATGCAGTATTAACTAAGTAGCTACGATCACTACACGCGGCCTGCACTTGACCCATGTCTTCCCTATCTTCCAGCAATGCTGCAAGGCATGGCTTTGCCTTCAACGATGAAAGCAAGAAAACCCAAGCAGCGACTAGCGTAGAAGAGGAAGCCATGGATACAACTTCACCTAGTCTTCCCCAGGAGACCCAGCATCCACGCTCCCCAGCTATTGCTACTAAAAACAACACGCACCAACAAGCCTTTCCCGGAACCCAAAACCGACCTCCTCACCTCCAGATGCTATAACTTTAAACTATGCCTTAGACTACATATTAGGTCTTGTTTTTCGACCCCCCCCCCCTCACTCCCCCCCCCCCCCCGTAAACTGTACGCGTCCCTTCATACCTATTTCATTATCCAAGGGTTCATTGTCAGGTGGAAGAAGAAGTTTCCAAACAAGCCTAGCGCTAGTGTTAAGTAGCTCTCAGCGACCACGACTGTTAACGCGTGTCTTCATAGACAGGGAAAACGAGACTGAAAAAGCAATTATGACCCTTGTTTGCAATATCTTTAATAGGTTATTTATGAAGATGCTCTTAGCCAGGAACCATCATAATATGAGTAAGAATAAGATGAGGCGGCAGTGAGCACACGTGGTAGGCCTGGATCGAGACCACTTGACTGTCTTGCGCCGATTGTTCCCTCCACCCCGTTCGGTACTCACGTGTATGCATTCAAACCCTCGAACACTGTTCAACTTTACCATTTTCAGCATGGTCTGGCGACACATTTGTTGCAGCCCCAAGACCACTAGACGGGAATAGGTGGTTGAAGGCACTCATTCCCCTGTAATCATACGCAGGTCTCCACATGTACCAAACCTAGCGTAGCCTGTAGTCGTCTCCCACCATTGTAACCATCGTCTTCGCTGTACTAAGGCCAAATATTTAAAAACAAATTAAATTAAAAAGTTGGTGACCGTCCTTTTGTAATAAAAACCAGGGTCAGCCGGGTGTTTTTTTAGTTTAAAAAAAAAAATCTTTTCGGTATTTCACTGGTCTCCTCGCCCTTCACTCTCGACCGTGCTGCCTGCCCTTCCCAGTTCCCTCCATATGACCCCTTAAATCCCTCTCCATTCCCACTGCCCTGTCCATTCCCCCCATTTCACTCCAGCCACCCCACTCTCTACTCCCCTTTCCATTTCTCACTCCACCCACCCTCTCCAATTAACAGGGGTCGGGGCTAATTACAAATTAAACAAATTCAGGGGGGCCGAGTTTTCCAGCACGGGCGGGACGAAATGTGGGTAATACATAAATATCTCGGATCTGCGCTCTGTGCACTCGTCCATATCAAGGCATTCCCGTTATATGCCAAGCACAAACTATTGAGTTGTTATTAAGACTGAATTAGAAGATGTAGCTGATGCCCCCGAATGGTCTATGTATTGTAACCGGACCACATCAGGCGTCTGTCGAGGCACGTTATAGAAATTGCAGTATAACCTAATCCAACATACGATAGTAAGAAAAATTAAATAACCAACGTATTAGCCCGACAGGAGAATATCAAATACGTATACTGTACGAAATATAAATGAAATGTGATGCATAAGTAAATAAACATTTAAATGGTATAAATGTATGAATGCGGATAAAGATTGTGATATGTGCATCTTCGATATATATATATATATATATATTAATTGTGTATTGGCTTCTTCAGCTTGTATGCTGATAATGAAGAATTGTAGCCCGTTTGCGTTTCTTTGTACTGTAATACTGTCTGTTGCAGAGTTGAGCTCACCTTGACCTTCACGTATCTGTGATACGTTGCTGAATACCGAGGGTCTAGTAGACGTGCAAGAATTCCAGAGGACAAGTCTGTTCCCAGCACCACACCTGTAATAGTCCATAACAGTATTGAAGATGCCAGACAAAAACGGCATGTTATAATTTACAAAGCACGGTACATACACAACTTGTATCATTAAGTTCGCTTTTTAAGGCTAAGCAGAATAATGTATACGTCAATTATTCTGATACGATCATATCTTGCTTTGGTTTGAATAAGACGAATATCACTAAATTGTTTGGAGCTGCGGATATTTTGATAATGTTATTGACGGTGGTTTAAACTTTAAACCAATGCCGAATTATGCCTTGTAATAAAGTGTAGACAGGACATGCATGGATTTGCTCCAAATCGTGGAGAAAGCTGTGTGTTGCATGTTACACGACTTAGTTAACATACGCCCCCGCCCCAATCCTTTAGGTTTGTTCTCAATAAAATCGCTGATTTTCTCATACGAATATACTTTGTCCGTGTCAAGAAAATGGGTAATTGTTTAGTTTCAAAGTATATAGGTAATTAAAACATTATCCACCCACAATGTACGATGTTATTTTCTAAGTGATCATGCTTTCTTCATGAGACCTGCTATTGAAAACACCGATCTTGGTGTGGTTTGATTTGTAATTTTTCAACGAGTAACTGATGTTACTTAACACTTGAGCACTACTCGTGACGAATACAAGATTTCCCTAATCCAGACTGGACTTGTGGGTCACAGTCTGTGGAGAGGCAATTGGTGCTCTGTTAACACTGGCTTCAGGATGAAAAGAGCCCGCTTTAGTAGTAGGTTGTGGATGGCATGTCCTAAATACACAACGCCCTTACTGCTTACAAACGATGGTTTGAGTTTTGTTATTTTCTGAGAAAAATATATTAGGTTGGTCGTTATAATCTACCTTAGGCCTACATTTATTGTAAATGGCAAACTTCTGAGATATTTGAAGTACAACCATGCAAGATTAATGTTGGAAAGCACACAAAAACACCATAGGCTTCTGCAGAAACATGTTCTATTCAATTGCCTCAGTATTCGCTTGTGTGGCGGGAAAGGTTTAATAAGTGCACCAGTACAGATTATATACAATCAAGTCTAGATAGTTTTGGTTTTGAAAATTTGATGCTTTCATCGACTATGCAGCTTTAATTGAAAAAAAGACAAAAGCTCACAATTCATTAAAAAAAATATTATATATATATATAAATGTCACAGGTATAGACCCCTTTCAATGTTTATAAACATCGTGTATGCGCGCGCACCTTGGCTGCAGAACCAAGGCACACTGCCATTGGTTTGCCGATCCGCGCAGTGCAAAACGTCAGTTTTATTCCAAATTAAGAGAAATGCAGAAGACTAAGCATATCAATTTAATACAATCTATTTGTCAAACATACGATATGTTTGTGTACCACCAATCAGTTTGTTTATAAGTTGTGTGGTTTTAGAGATATTTCACTTTTTCTGTACGAAGATTGCTCACGGCCATTGACAATGCTTTGAGTTTGCAGGTACGCGCAGTGCAAAACGTCAGTTTGATTCAAAATTAATAGAAATGCAGAAGACTAAGCATATAAACTTAATATAATCTGTTCGTTAAGCATTTGATCTGTTTATGTGCCAAGCGGTTTGTTTCTAAGTTGTGCGGTTTTAGAGATATTTTCACCTTTTCTGTACGAAGATTGCTCATGGCCATTGACAATTCATTGAGTTTGCCAGTACACAGTACAAAACGTAAGTTTTATTCAAAATTAATAGAAATGCAGAAGACTAAGCATATGACTTTAATATAATCTGTTAAACATTTTTCTGTTTGGGTACCAAGCGGTTTATTTCTAAGTTGTGCGGTTTTAGAGATATTTCACTTTTTCTGTATGAAGATTGCTCACTGCCATTAAGTTTGCAGTGTGACCAAGCTGTGTGCGCACTCACCTAAATACCTATGCTGACGTCATATGCAATAGGTCTATAAGCTGGACTATTTTGAAATGTATTTCTTAAGGGACTTATCACAGATTTCTTTTTGTTTCCATTAAAACAAAGGACGAAAATTCATTCCAATTGTCAACTTTCAAAATGACATTCTTCATATTTGTCCTAGAATAAAAATGTTACGGCCATTTTAATAGTAATTCATATTCTTTCCAATGAACTGGATATGGCCAAATCGGTAGGACGCTGGCTTAAAACCAATGCCATACAAAATTGATACTTGTCGCTGCCCTGCCTCGCACTGGGTGTTATTAGGCTATGGTCAGGATTGGTTAGCTCTGTCAGTATAATGTGACTGAGTGGGATATCGGGTCATGGTGCTGGCGGCCCTATCTCCCAGTGGGGCAAGACTATAAAAGTTGCCATGAGTGCACACTCCAAGTCGGTACCTGTCCTGACCATAGATATTACTAGGACATAAAACCCCAACAAACACATCTTTCCAATGGTCCCAGTTATAAAACAATTACATGATTTTTTTAAAATAATTGTCACGTACCTAATATGTGTAATTCAGGAGGTGTGAAAGCAGGCGTGATTGGTGCGAACTGACTCTGAACACCTCTGATTAAAGCTTATGAGCTTTTGTCTCTTTTTTTCATGAATGGTGTGGGCCTTTGTCTTGTGAGCTTATGTCTTGGAACCCTTACAAACACCACCAGCAATCCGAACGGCCGCCCTTGTTGAGCGTCTGCTAAGTGCACTCCCCGTTGACATGCATAACATGACGTAAGTTATTGCGTGAATCGCCAACATGCCCATTTAGCATTTATTTCTCACAATGACGGGTATTAATTCATGATTTACAATCAATCCTTCTGAAATGTGTTTTCGTGTACAATTTGAGATTCGCTGATAGTGACACAGGTCACCCGATTTAAAACCACCCGTATCTAAGAGGACATGGTTTTTGACAATTAGGATTAGTTATGGCTACAATAATTGTTGATGGTTGAGTCTTGTTTTGTTTTCTCCCCCTCCCAACTCCTCCCACACAATTATGCCAAAGGGTGAGCTTGTATCCACATACCATCTGGTGAATTTTATTAAATAGAATAATAAAATTATGTTTTCCTGTCAGACATTGTCTTTGTACTTCACGTGTAAATTATGCAGTGCGTAATACCCCAGTCACACGAGAGCCAGCGTTTGCCACCAACCTCCTTACAACCAAAAGGTTGCCAACCACCCAGCGTCCTATTCGATACATTGATTCAAAAACTTTGTTGGTGCCAGGTTGGTGACCTGGCGCCATCATACCCCAGTGACACAAGAGCCAGTGTTCGCCGCCAACCTCCTTATGCCCAAAAGGACACCAACCTCCCAGTGTCCCACTCGATACATTGATTCAAATACGTGGGCGGGGCCAGTTTGGGGAAAGGGTGGCGGCTTGGCGCCGACCACACGGTAAGTGTGGCATCGCATGTGTTGGCGCTGCCAGATCGCCGGTAACTCACCAACCAAGAGGTCGGTGCAAGCCAGGGCGCCAACCAGTTTTGAATGGCACCGCCGGAAGAGGACGCAAGGAGGTTGCATCCACAATTTCCAAAAATGGGCGCTGGGAGGTTGGCGTCCTTGTAATGAGGACGTTTTGACGTCGCAAATCGATCGTAATTGAACACAGGCCTCGTGTGACTGAGGTATCAGGTCGCCAACTGCTATGTTGGTCGCCGTTTTGGCTGCCTGGCGCTGCCAGGGCAGCGACCACTTTGTCAGCGTATAAATGCCAGGTGTCAGGATGCATTGCTTCACTTGCATCTATTCAATTCAATTCTTTATTTCAGCCTCTGGATTATGGTAGTTACATAATTTGGTCCATAGTAGGTAGATATACAAATTAATGTGAATAGGATATAAGTAATAGTATGAATACTACCATACTAACCAATATCAAAATGTTGCTCTACATACAGTAGTTTCTACCAATGCTTCCATATGGCAGATGTAAATTTGAGATCAATCTCTTCTATTTTTACAAGTCCCTGTATTATAACATTTTCTGACTTGTCAAGTGTAGTAATAAATTTGAATATTAGATTCCTGATTAGAGGTTGGAAGGCTGGCACATCAATATTGGCAAACAGCTGACTAGCACTTTGATACCTAGGTAGACGGAGTAATAACCTCATAATGTCATTATATGCTACATACAGTTTTCTAATGCTATGCATTCTATAGCCCCGTCCTGATATGACCTTAGATGTTGCTAGGATGTAAAACAACAAACAAACAAGCATTCTATAGTTCCACCAAATCTGGGCAGTATACAAGTGAGTACAGAAAGTTCTAAATAAATTTACCTTGACATTAGCTGTCCTGATGAGCATATTTCCCTGAGCATATAACTTGTGACAGTCTATTAATATCCCTGTCATCTCTAAAGTCATCGGTCATAAAGTGTCCTAAGTACTTGACTTCAGTAGAGATTGACAGGGGAGCACCAGTTAAAATGAAATCAGGAAATACAATAGAATGATCATTACCATACTTTTAATAGCATTGTATTTGATATCAGCTTCTATGCCATATTAAGAGCATATATTAACTAGCATTTGCAGTCCACTACTATATGGTGAGAATATTACCAAGTCATTGGCATACATAAGATGATTTAGAAGTAATAATCCATTAATACGTCCAGTTTTACACTGATTTAACCTTTTTGACAAGTCATCCATATAAACCTTAAATAAATAGGGGGATAATATCCCTCCTTGACGTACACCATTACTGACTTGGAAGGGTTCTGTCATGGCATCACCCCACCTGACTACCATTGATTGGTACGAATACCAAAATATTGATATCGTGATGAGATAGCCTGGAGTACTATACTGCACTAGTTTTTCAAACAGTTTTGCATGATTCACTATCAAATGCCTTAGAGGTGTCAAGAAAACACAAAAACATAGTAGAATTTAAACTCTGATAGTTCTGTATAATCTCTTTAAGAGCATAAATGCACATATCTGTCCCATGCTTTCGCTTGAAGCCATATTGATTATCATTTGTTTTTAAAGACAACTCCAATCTATCTAGCAATACATTTTCAAATATTTTTGACAAAATACTAGCAAGTGCTATAGGTCTATAGTTATCCTTACTGTTAATCTTTCCCATTTTGTACAAGAATATCAGGCAGGGTTCCATGTATGAGTAAGCCTGACATGGAAAAAAACTCTTGAGCTGGCATATTTGAGATGCTCTGCATAAATATTGTCAGCACCACAAGTCTTTTTACTATCAAGTTTTAATATGGCATCCCTTATTTCCTTAACACCAACATTTATGTCATTGCAAATTTCTACATTAAACGTAACACTATCAACATTACTGCATACACAGTTAAATACCTCTTTATAATTATTTTTCCAGAGCTCGGCTATCTCACACCCTACCACACCCTCAATAGTTGTGGGAAGTGGTGTTTTACTATTGTCTATCAATTTGACCTCTTTCCAGAACTCTTCTACATTATTATTCTGCACCTTAGTGGCTAAGGCATCTCAGCTCATAGCATCCTCATTGTATTTAATGTATCTTAAAGCATATTTAAAATGGGAATTTGTCCTATTTTTCATTTCAGAAATACAACCTGCCTGGGTTTACCCTGTTCCTTCCACATTAAGAAGGCTTCTTTTGCAGCTTTGTGAAGGTCTGCTAGATGTACATTCCACCCTGGACGGCACTGAGTGTTACATTTAGGGAAATTATACAATGACTTACTTGCCAGCTTAAAGGCCTTTACAATGTCTTAATAAAAACTACACAATTCATCTGTATGTTGAGAAACCTTACAATGCACATCTCTACACATTAGAGAATCTGTTGGTATTTTAACATTTTGCAAGAGAGTTTCAGTATTTACACTATATTTATGAATCTCATCTTGTTTTGTTCTGGACCAGTCTAATTTGCATTTATTGCAGCTGTTTGTAGTCTTTGACATATCAGGTACATTGTTTATATTCAAGGTCATACCTACAGGTATATGATCTGTGGTGGCATATTTATAATAAATTTCCATACTTTGTATTGCATCATGACCATCAGATGAGCTAACACAGTTGTCCAGCCAAGAGACTCTCCCAGTTACTCACAAAAGTAAAGCTATCTAGTGGTAACAGTTGTTGACTTGATAGTACAAATCCATAAGCTTGGCAGGAATTGAGCAAATGTTTATCAAACATAGAGTGATCATCCGAGATGTCAGCATTATAATCACCCATCACATATACACAAGTAGTATCTAGATCTTCAACAAAAGATGATATATGAGTCAATCTATTAATAAACTAATTTTCATTGTCATTTATTTTTTTTATTTTTTATTGAGGCTGTATTTATTGCATGATTCATATGGCATGTAGATATTTATTATCACAATTTTCTTAGTATCAATATTGATTTCAATGCCAATGGTTCAGTCAACATTGAAGTGTAGCTCTTTTATTACATGTTCAATTTTCGTATTCCATAGAATGGCCACCCCTCCAGGGATATGCCCATGTAGGATTTTGTGTCTGTTATCGATTGTTGATTCACCAATTCCCTGAAAGTTTGTATGTATAGAGTTCAGGCCTCCCAGGTCCTGTTTGGTAAGCCATGTCTCCTGTAGACAGATCATATCATGGTCTTGACACAGTTTCTTTAAAATTAATCTTCTGGTTTTGTCAGATTCAGATTGGCCGAGTTTCAGGCCCCTACAATTGTAGGTTACAGTCTTGAATTTTTTTTAACTGTTCGCACCTTGTACAGGCTGATTAGGTCTCCTCGCCTCAACTCCTACCGCACCTTGCTCATTGTTCTTGTCATTTTTATTGGGTTGACTCACCTCACCTTGATCAGAGTTCCTTATGTTTACTGCTTCTGTTCCATGGCGTGGCCTCCTCGGCTCATAGTACCTCCTCACAAAAGCACCTGTCGGCCAGATACAAGGGTCATATAATACCTTGGAGTCCACACATTCTGCTGTTACCTGGAATGAGGCAAATCGCTTCCTTTCCGTTTCAATCTTGCAGCATTGAATTTCCACATTCAGCTTCCCCTTCAGGTAGTCTCTTAATGTCTCCAGGTCAGGTGTGAACTTGGTTGCGAACACATTCACAATCTTGGTTCTAGTCGTCCTGGGGGTACACACGGCATCCACGCTGAAGAAAAGGATCCCTGCTACTTGTAGGAATACATCATGGCTCTTCCTCATCGTCGACTGCCTCGTTGAGAGCTTATCCTTCGTCTTCTTCTTCATCGACCGTGGTCGAGAGTACATCCTTCCTCTTCTTCATCAACTGTGGTTGAGAGTACACCCTTCGTCTTCTTTATCGTCAACCATGTCGAGGCTGGAGTGCTTGGATCTTGCTGCTTGGAGGCTGTGGTGATGGCTGGCCTGGCTGCATTGAGGCTCCGAGGAGATTACAACGACAAGATGTATGGGCTGCACTTCTTTGTCTGCTACATCTGAGAATAAGAACGAGGTGACAGAGAAGGTTTTGGCTGTGCCCATGGATATCCAGAAGGCTTGTGTTTGGCGAATATGAAAATCCCATGGCTGAACTAGAGCTTGAGTCATATGGAGATTTCTGCAGCTACCTTTGGATGGAGACAACCATGTTCTACGAGATGTTGCAGAGAGTGACCCCGAGGCTCGACAAGATGGACACAGTCATGCGCAAGGCGTTGAGCCCTGGACTAAAGTTGGCCATCACTCTTCATTTCCTTGCAATTAGCCGCCAACTTTGGGACATGCTGGAACTTTCACCACACTGTTGGGGCCATTGAGGGAAACACATAGCCATTAAGCTGCCAAAGGATTCTGGAACTGTGTATTACAACTACAAAGGCTTTTTCTCCATCATACTGCTGGACGTCGTTGATGCAGACTACAAGTTTCTGTGGGTGGATGTTGGTGCGAATGGGCCTATGTTCGACTGTGCTGTCTTCAATGACTCAATTCTTAAGGCAGCATTGGAAGACGGGACCCTAGGACTTCCGCCTCCTGACACACTTCCGGGTGATGATCGCCCTATGCCTTACTTCCTGGTAGGAGATTATGCCTTTCCGCTTCGTGAGTGGCTGTTGAAGCCATTCTCTGGACGAAATATCACAGTGGCTGAAAAAATATTCAACTACCGATGTTCTCGAGCCAGACGCATTGTGGAAAATGCTTTGGGGATAAACGCCAACAGATTCCGCTGCCTCCTGACTACGCTTCAACAGGAGACAGATACTGTCAACAGCATAGTGTTGGCCTGATGCGGGTCAAGTATCCTGGGCTTCAGAATGCAGCTTTGGATAGTGAGGGAGAGGACCAAACTATCATACCTGGTGCTTGGAGAGATGACAGGGTCCTGGAAGATGTCAGGGACACAAGAGGGCCCACACGTGCATCGAGGGAAGCCAAGCAACAGTGGGTGTATTTGAAGCACTACTACAACAACATAGGTGCTGTGCCTTGGCAAACAGATATGATCTAATATCGACGAGCACTGTTTAATATAATAATATAGAATTTATAGAACTTATAGGGGCCAATATGTTGTGTTTATGAACCTTTACTAAGGCCAGAAGAGGTAATATAATAATTTGAAATATATCTTAAAGCGCCATGTTATCTGTTGATGAACTTTTACTAAGCCAGAAGAAGAGCCAATATAAGAATTTGAAATATTTTCTAAAGGGCCATGTTTTTTTATCTCTTGGAGATCTTTTACTAAGGCCAACAGAAGAAGAGGTAGTTGTACTCAATAAGGCTTTGTTATATCTCTTAAAGGGCCATGTTTTTATCTGTGGATGTACTTTTAAGGCCAGCAGAAGAAGACTGTAATAATTCTTAAAGGTCACTTTATGAATAAAAACATTTTATTTATATTTACATCATACATACACATGATGAGAATCGGATTTATGAATAAACACCCAATCACACCCAAGGCCTGTCTCGTCCACAATTTATCCAGCAACATATTCACAGTATCTGGGATTATTAAACTTAACTATTTGTGTATAAGACCAATGACAGTCCTGAACATTACTATGTTCACAACAATATAATAACAGAGTACCTTGGGAAAATATAAATGTAAATAACACCAATGACAGTGCTGAACATTACTATGTTGGCAACAATATAATGACAAAGTACCTTCGATAAATAAACATGTAAATAATACCAATGACAAGATTCACAATATATTAACAGTAGCTATTATATATAAACATATACCAGACGGGTGGCCGAATGAGTTAGAGCATCCGTCTCCCGTGTTGGTAGACCATGGGATTGTGGGTTTGAACCCTGGTCGAGTCGAGTCAAACCAATGACTTAAAAATTGTACTTGTCGCTTCCTAGCCAGGCGCTCTGCATTATTAGGATAGGGCAAGGACTGGTTGGCTCAGTGTCAGGATAATGTGACTGAGTGGGATATCAGGTCATGGTGCTGGTGGCCTTGTCTCCCAGTGGGGCAGCACTATAAAGTCACCATGAGTGTGCACAAGTCGGTACCCGTCATGATATTACCTTAGATGTTGCTAGGACGTAAAACAACAACAAACAAACTATAAAAACATCATATAAACATATCACAAATTCTTCAGTCTGTCTCGCAGTGCCATCCACTTTTTTTTTTTTAGGTCCATTAGTTAAGCAGGGGAAATTTCAATCGTGGACGATTGGTCTTCCTCATTCCACTGCTCCTTGCCCTATCCTAATAATGCCGAGAGCCTGGCTAGGAAGCGACAAGTATCAATTTTTAAGTCATTGGTTTGATTCGACCAGGGTTCGAACCCACGATCTACCAAACACGTTCGGCCATTCCGTACTTTTTTACATGCAAAGAAGGTAATAAGACTTGGGAACACGTTATGTACATGACAATGAGACATAAAAATATATACAGACATATATATTTACAAAATCAGCGGACACTCATACTGTTCATGCCACAACAGAAAGATCAGTGATAGTATGACAATGATCAATTGTACATGTATATTGACATTCAGAAAGTTTCAGAAAATATATATAAATTAGAAACATATATACAGACATATATATTTACAAAATCGGCGGACACTCATACTGTTCATGCCATAACAGAAAGATCAGTGATAGTATGACCATGATCAGCTGTACATGTATGTTGACATTCAGAAAGTTTTCAGAAAATATATATAAATTAGAATTATATATAAACTTGTATAGACATTTTAAAACTATAGAAATTTAGAAACTATATTGAAATTAAACTATTTAGAAATGTATTCCTTCTCAGATGTATCATCCTGACCCCCACCACCACCAGCACTATTTAGTCTACAGGGGATGGAGGTCACATCCATGGCTGCGGCCAACATCCCCCTGCCACCGGATCGCTCCCCGTGTGGATCCGGTGTAGACAAAAGCGAACTGATGGCGAGGCTTGACATCGAGGTGCAATCGAGGAAGGCGGTTGGGGACTCAAACCCTGACAACTCGGTCACAGAGGAAGCAGCAGCAGCAGAAGCCCCCCCTCCCCATTTTCGGTTCCCTACTGTCTGGTGTTGTCTGTGTGTGGTGTTGTGTCCCCGAACTCCCATCTGTTGGTGTGAGTGTTTGCTGGTTTTGACCAGCTGGTGGGGTTATAACTGTGTTGTTGCGGTGGTAAAGGTTGGGTGTACTGTGGTGCATACTGTATTTGTGGGTTGTAGGTTTGTGGCTGTGGTTGTGTGTATTGTACTTTTTGCTGTGGTTGTGTGAAGGGTTGGATGGTGTGTTGTGGTAGCTGGTGTGTTGTGTGTTGTGGTACCTGTTGTGTTGTGTGTTGTTGTACCTGGTGTGTTGTGGTACCTGGTGTGTTGTGATGAGTGGTACCTGGTGTGTTGTGAGGTGTGATACCTGGTGTGTTGTGAAGTGTGGTACCTGGTTTGTTGTGATGCGTGGTACCTGGTGTGTTGTGAAGTGTGGTAGCTGGTGTGTTGTGATGTGTGGTAGCTGTTGTGTTGTGATGTGTGGTAGTTGCTGTGGTACCTGCTGCTGCTGTTCCCGCTCTTCACCCATATCGATTATCATCTGCAACCGTCCCACCTCTGATGCCATGTAGGCGCAGATGGTCGATGGGGATAGCACTGCCTGCACTGTCTTATGCGTTGTCCCGGGACCTTATTTGGGTGCACATCTGAGATCGCGTCTTCCAAGCGTCCCTTCCCCTTCGCCTTCCCGCTGGTCGACTTGTGACAGGATGGGGCAGGAGTGTTGACAGGGGCAGGCCTTGACTCCGGGGTGTGGGCCGACATGGGAGGATGGGACAAGGTTGCTGAGGGGGTAGATGCTTCTTCATCATCGACCGGATGATCGACCGCCTCGTTGATCACGAGTGGTGGCAGAGGTGCCAGGGGAAGGACCAAAGAAGACAAAGGGACGCTTGTGGCTGCTGAAAAAGTGACGCCCACAGCTGATGAAGAACAAGCACCACCCACGGCTGCTGAAGCCTGGTAGAAAAGGAATAAACCCTATGAGGCCGTTTTTCAGCTTTTTAGCAAAAACTGTGTGTGTGTACCCCCACAAAGGGGGCATGGCTTAATTTTGATTGACAGTTGGTTTCAGCCAATGAGCGTCGAGTATTCGGATGATTGACAGCCGGCCACATGCTTTCAGGCTTTTTGTAAACAAAGCCATGTGCTTGGGGGGTGGGGGGGTTGTAAACAAAGCCACATGCTTTTTTTGGGGGGGGGGGCTTGTAAACAAAGACGGTCATTTTGTATTTTGATTGACAGTTGGTTTCAGCCAATGCTCATTGAGTATTCGGATGATTGACAGAAGGCCACATGCTTTTGAGAGGGGTTTGGTGGTTTTTTTTGCCATGTGGTTGCTACAATAAGAGTTCAGAAACCGGAAGTGTATGATTTGAACGAATTTTGCGGGAGTTATTTATATTTGTTGCTGTCGTAATGCAACCCGAAACCCGAAACCGAAAGCATATGAAGTTATCAGGTGTTGGCCTATTTCTTTTATTTGTTGCTGACCTAATGCAAGCCGAAACCGGAAGAATGCTGACTTCATTTAGACCTTCAAAAAGGAAAGAACACGGAAGACAGAATTACACAATATTGCTTTTTTTATTTGATTTTTATAGTTATTCGAATGACAAGTTTCAATAATATTCACCAGAATCAGAGGATTCAGCTTTTGTTGCAATACCATTTAATTCTCACATAGTAGGTAATTTTTTATGATTGGCAATTGTACTTACAGCAGTGGTTACATAAGCAGAAGAAGTTGACATATTTGTTACCAATTCAGATATATTAGCCAATTGATGTAAGATATCAGTGTTCATTTCTGTAGAAAAGTGACGTAATTCATGATTATAGAAATCTGCTTTGTATAATTCGATTGGAACCATAATGTTTTTGGTTTGGTTAGACCAGTTCTGAAATATTTTGATATTTTCAGAATCAGAATCCAAATCAGTTTCATCAAAATGCACCATCAACTTTTTTCTTTCTTTTTTTCTTCGTTGCAGCAACTTCCTTCTGAATTTGTTTGTCGTATTTTTTTCAGCAGATAACCCGAGTAAAATGGTAATAATAATAATAAAACATTTATATAGCACCCGATCCAGCAAGCCGTTCGTTCTCAGGCGCTTTACATAGCAAACAAATATACAGGAAAATAAATTTCACCAAGCTAAAAGCAGATTTAAACAAATGTGGCTTAAGACCTTTTTTAAAAGCACCAACAGATTTACAGTCAGTGATATATCCTGGCAGAGTCTCGGGGCAGCAATACTAAAAGCACGGTATTGGGTTTATTCCATGTAGTTCACAGTTTTTCAAGTCTTTTTCGTATTGTATTACAGCTTTCATTTCAACATATATTTTGGTTTTTGCTGTTAGTAATGCAGTTTGGTGCAATGTTAGTACTTGCGATAGTTGATCAGCTTGTGTATTACTATCAAATTGTTTAATAGCGGCTTTTGAGTCATTTTGCACACAGTCAGTTTTGGATTGCCTGTCTGATACGTTTCTCGAATAAAGTGTATACAGTGAGCCCCACAAGTTGAATTTGTTATGTGTTTTTTGTTATACAGCTATTTGTATTTTGATTGTCGTAGAAAAGCATTGAAATGTTTATGAGATTTTAAAGGTGGTAAGCCATAAGGATCAAAGTAATACACTCATTTAATACGGGTAACGTAAAATAAAATCCGATGTGTTCCACGGTTTTGGCTAAATCAGTATTAGTGATGAAACAAGTGTTCGCCTCTGGATTTACAGGCATGCAGTCCTCAGGAAAGACGCCCAGGAACTTGTTTTTGCAATTGGGTGTTTGGTTCAAAAGCCTTACGATGGTTGATGTGCTCATTGGTAGAGTGTTGTCGTAAACCAGGTAGTTGACCAGACTTGTTGGGGCTGTTAATCCATTATTGAAAGTGATTTCCTCATGCAGTTGACCATTCTTAAGTAAGTCCGTTCGGCACATATTGTTCGATTTCTCTGGAGTTAGATCGAATACGAATAGCGTGTAATCTCCAGCAAATGCTTTATAAGAAATGGCGCAGTTTCCATCACAATTAAGTTGACCCAAGTTTCTGAAAAGCGCATCATATTCACGAGCATATATATTTCATTGGAAATCTGTTTTGAGTTCATCAGATGGAAACTTTTGTTTGTTCATGATTAGTTGAAGACTTGTGATGGACTTGTTTTCAAAATTGAAAGGATTTTTGTTGGCTATGCCAATAAATGTGTCATTGTCCACAAAAGCAAGAATGGCCTGAGTTGGAAGTTGACCACTATTTGATAAAACGTATGTTTCATTGTGATTTCCGGTGGGAATAACATGGCTGATAGTTTCTGTGCATTGCATTGGATACACAAATGGCGTGCCCGATACAGCCTTTTCATGAATAAGTGTAGACACTACAACTTGTCGAACTCTTAGTAAAGCATTTTTTATCAATGGAATGAATTCATGGTTTTCTTCACCCATTAGGCAAAAAGCGGCGGAACTTCGCATTAGCCTAAAGTGAATGTCTGTGCTCGATGGAAGCAATTTGTGTTGGTGTGCTATGTCGATATGTAATGGAATGACCATGGTAATTGGACCATCTGTAGCACACTTTTGCCGATCAGTAAATCCATGGTTTGTACCATCCCTTGCGTCAAAGTGTCCAGTTGTGTCAACATGCCACATTTCATTGTACATCCACATTTTTTCAGATTTTCGATGTAGGCTCTGTACAGATGGTTGTCTTGGTTTCCAGATATTTTTCGATCATTGATATATACTTGAATATCTTTAACCATGGAAGCACCAACATTATTTACCAGGGCACAGCTATCAGCATGAACAACACAGGTTGCATGATTGCTTGCTTTCACAATGTCGACTTCTAATTCCAATACGGTTTCTGACAGATCAGTGTATTTGGAAGATTTATGTATGTGAAATTCGATTGTAGCATTATTTGTTAATGATGTCACCGGTTTAAGTTTGACATATTCACTGGAAACGATGGAGGTTTGCAAAGGCGCGCGTTCCTGTAGATCCAATTCATGTACACTACATTCTTCATGATAGTTGGCCATGAAACCTTACATCGTCATTGGCGAGTAGAAGATTTTCCAACACCACCACCAGTTTGCCTTACACGTGCCCGCCCTCGTTTACGTGTTTGTGGTTTCTTTGGATTTTTGTGGTGTTTTTTTTTCTAGGTGGCGGTGGTAACGAGGTTGATAACACTCTTACACCTTTTTGAATTAGTTGTTTGCCTACATTGCGTCCTCTGTTTGACAATGATTGCTTTCTATTTTCTCCAGATAATACGTTGTCTGCTACACCTATGCTGGCTCTCAACAACGATTTTCCAAGAGATTTGAAAATCAGTGAAGCATCTCGCAGAAGCTTGCTAAGCATACCTCCAATACCATGACCAGGTTGACTTATTCTTCCTCTGTAAATCGCTGTTACCAGAGACTACCTGGTGTTTGTAGTAGGAAGCATATCCGGTATTCATTTTTTTCTGCTCAAAATTGGCTCATAATTCCGAATTGTGGTTGATCCGGCGGGAAGCCCGAGGCGCCCCCTACCAGACCTCCGGCCCCCTCCTCCTTCCCGCCTTTTCCCCTGACCTGCATTCGGGCCCCTATCCTCACGTCGATGGATTTAGACTTAATCTCTACGGCACCGTCTCCACCCACGTCACCCACGTTAAAAAGCTGCAACGCAGTAAAAAGGTCACCCACGTTAAACAGCAACATGCAGCGAACCCGTAGGGCTGCAGCTCCGAGGGGCCGCCCTACCAAGCGCGCATCAAAGAAACGAACCCCCACGCCTCCGGCCGACGTGAGCATATCGTCCGACTCACAAGATGGCGGCGCTTCTCCGAGACAGGCCGTCCCGCAGCCCCGCCCCCCATCTCCGACCCGCCAATCTAAACGGGTGCGGAAGCCCACCTTGAAAGTGAGGCAGGCCGACGGGTTAGCCAAGATGCAACTCACCATCAACGCTATGGAGGAGCGTTGGATCCTTATGGAGAGGGAGGCCGCGGAGCACAGGAGGGAAGCGGCCGAGCAACGCAGTCAGCTCGCGGCCCAGTCCAGGGTGCTCGCGGAAGCCACCGCCGCACTCACCACCGCCACTGCTGGCGCACGCTGCCCGGAGACCCAGCCCCCGCGGCCGCCGCGGCGGCATGCCACCGGCCCCGTCGGCTTCCCCCTGCACGCCCCGGCCGGCGGCGACCGGCCGGCTCCGCGCCAGCTGGGCGCGATCACACTCACCGGCATCGCCGTCGAGCGCCTATGGCGGCCGTGCCAGGACCCGCACCGCCTCATACCCCGCCGTCGGAGTCGATCAGAGCCCGCTCAGCCCCTGGTCTTCACCATCACCCACGCCGCCGCGACACCGACCCTGGCGTCGCGACCCCCCTCACGCAGCCGGGCGACACGCCGCACGCCGCCGACAACACGACACGGATGACTACGGTCGCGGGGCGCGATCGACAGCGGAGGAGGCGGTGCACCTCATCGTAGCGGCGGCCGACGGCAAGGCCCACACACGAAAGAAAGGTATTTCCACGAAATATTTGTTTCCCTACGATCTTGTTGAACGGGGGGATGAGGGGAGGGCGATAAAAAAGGGCGAGGCGACCCAGGAGGAGTATGCGTTGGGCCTGAAGCGCCTTGAGAGCCAGACCGGCTTCCCCGAGAGCGGCCTCGACGCCCTCGCCGCCCATCAGGAGATGGTGGCGCAGGACAATTGCGCCCTGGCATGGCCAGTGGTGAGGCGCTACTCTGAAGAAATCTTCACGTGTATAGCGGACGGTAGGCTCCCGCACGGATGGAGAGACGCGGCCGCGATAAACGCGGTCAGGATCGAAATCATAGCGATGGCGGGCCATGCCGCGCCCGCGGCCGCCCCCGCCCCCGAGAGCCAGCAAGCCGGGAAGCCACACAAGTCCGGCGCCGACAGCCGCGAACACTACGATAGGGCGGTGCTGGGTGCGCCCTGCCAGGCATGGAACAAAGACCCGGCTTCATGTACCAAAGCCGCGAAAGGCGCCTCGCACGGGGCGGGCTCCCAGAAGCTCGCTCACATCTGCGGCTACTGCGCGAATGTGCGCCGGATAGTTACCGGCCACCCCGAGACGAGTTGCTATTCAAAGAAAGCCCGGGAGCGCCCCGAAAAACATCTCACCGGGATTTTTAGTCGACCGGCGGGCGCACATGGCCCCTCCCCGACTATCGACTCGACGCCGACGCCCACACCGCCCCAGGACTACCATGATAAACAATAACAATGCCCCAGCCCCGGGTGGCTTCAACCCGACCGCCCCGCCGCCATGCGGGGATTTCCATCATGACGTCACGCACGCCGCTCCGCATAACGACACGGGATTGGCGGAGGGGGGATTCCCCCGTGACGTCACCCCGGCCGCGCGACCCTGCCGCCACCTGGAGGATTCCACCCACACTACCGGCAGTGTTGAGAGCAATCCCCCGCCGCTGGGGAGTCCCCCTGCTGATGACGTCACGCCGGCTCGGTGGCGCCACCTTCAGGGAACACCCCACACTACCAAGGTAAACACCCGATCAGACACTGCCGGCCACGCCACCCCGAACCAACACTGGGACGGAAGCCCTCCCCATGCCACACACCGGCCGTCACACGACAGCTTTGCGGAGTTCCGCCCCGGAAGCTGCTCCACCCCGGCGGCTCCCGACCCCGCCGAGGCTTGTGTGATCTGCGACGTGAGTACAGGGCCACCCTCGACTCCTTCTCGCCTGTGCTCTCGGGCGAGGGCTGGGCCGCCTACCCCGTCTACGCGGCGGCTTACGCCGCCGCCCGCGCCTCGGGACTTCCGAATTATTTGGCCGCCCGAGTCCCGGTCCCCTCGGACTTAAACATTCCTAACTGGCGTCGCATGCTCCGGGGCCACGACGACCCCCTCCTCGCCGACCACCTGGAGTTCGGGTTCCCGGCCAACTACACCGCGGCCGGGCCCCCGACCCCCACATACAAGAACCACCGCGAGGATCCCAGCTTCGCCCATCACGTGACTGAGTACGCGGCGGAGGAGATCCTACGAGGCGCCCTCCTCGGGCCCTTCGCGGTTCCTCCCTTCACCCCCTGGGCGCAGTGCAGCCCCATAATGACGAGGCCCAAGTCCACCCCCGGGAAGCGGCGGGTTATCGTCGACCTGTCGTTCCCCCCGGGCCGCAGCGTGAACGCTGGCATCCCGAGGCGGGAATACCTCGGGCGCCCGCACGCCTACAGACTGCCTTCCACGGCCGACCTCGGCCGCCGCATCGTCGTCGAGGGCCGGGGCGCATTCTGCTGGTCGGCCGACGTGTCCCGCGCTTACCGCCAGCTCCGGGCCGACCCGCTGTCCACGCCCCTCTTCGGCATCACGGTCGACGGCCGCGCCTACCTGGATATAGCCCTGCCCTTCGGCTGCAGGACCTCGGGCGCGGCCTGCGTCAGGGTAACCACTGCGGTGGCTTGGATCGTGGGCCGCCGCGGGTTCTTCACGGCGGTCTACGTCGACGACTTCGTCGGCTGCGAGGCCTCCTACCTCGATGCCATGCGGGCGTTTGACACCCTCCGGGAGGTCTGCGCCGCCCTGGGGCTCGAGCTCGCCCCCGACAAGTGCTGTCCCCCAACCGTCCGCCTCACCTGGCTGGGCATCGAGTTCGACTCGGAGGCCATGGTGCTCCGCATACCGGACGAGAAGATGAACGACGTCATCGAGGTCTGCGAGCGCTGGCTCGTCCGCCCCACCCTCACCAGGAGGGCTCTCCAGAGGCTGGTCGGCCGCCTCGCGCACGTTAGCACCTGCATAGTCGCGGCCCGGAAGTTCATGGGCCGGATCCTCTGGAGCCTCCGCGCCGCCCCCGCCGTCGGGGCCGCGGACGTCGACCCAGAGCTCAGGAAGGACGTCCGCTGGTCCCGGGACTTCGCGGCGGCGGGGAATGGCGTCTGCCTCCTTCCCCCAGCCGTCCGCCCCCGCTGGGTCATCGAATGCGACTCCTGCCTCACCGGCGGAGGCGCATTCTCTGCAAACGCCTGTTTCTCCGAGGCCTACGACCAGGAGATGATGGCGGCCTACCCCTCCATCCATGAACTGGAGGCTGTGAACCTCGTCATGGCGGTCCGCGCCCTCGGCCCCGACGCTCCGGGCGGATACCGGATCGTCATTAACACTGATAACGTCGCATCCGCGAGCGCCCTCGAGTCGGGCCGCGCCGTCGACCCGACCCTCGGCGCGTGCGCCCGCGAGCTCTGGTTGCTCGCGGCGCTCGGCTCCTTCGACATCACCATCCACCACAAGCCCGGCGTCGATCTGGTCCTCGCGGACGCACTCAGCCGCATGCACTACTCCCGGGAAGCCCTCGACTTGGTCCGCAGGGAATGCCGTAGCAGGGGGATCCGTAGATTGCGTGTACGGCACTCGCCCGATATGTTCACACATGACCTTTAATCGTTGCAGATTACGGCGCGTGCGCCCACGAGCACCTCATGACGCTCCACCGTGCCGCCCCCGGGACCTGGCGCAACCGTGATCGGCACGCCAGGCGCTACCTGCAGTTCGCCGTCGAGCGGGGAGTCGACCACCTGGCTCCCGCCCCCTACGACGTTGGGCAGTTCATCGCCCACCTGCACCACCTCCTGCCGTCCCCGGCCTCCGTCGCCAACGCCCTCTCCGGGGCGCGCTCCTGGGACCGGGAGGCGGGGGGCGACGTCGCCCCCTTCGACGCCCCCTTCGCGTCGCGGGTGAAGCGCGGCGGCGAACGCCTCTTCGCGGCTCCCACCCGCCACGCGTCGCCAGTCACCCCCGAGATGCTTCCCCTCGTTTACAGACACATGCGCGCCCAGGGGCACCTCGGGGTTGCCCCCTGGGCCGCGATCATCATCGCCTACTTCAGTTTCCTGAGGCAGTCGAACATCCTCTCCCCCTCCCACGCCCCGTGGGGGGGGCCTCACACCTTGCGCAGGGATGACGTCCAGCCGGTCCCCGGGGGCTTGCGCCTCCGGGTCACCTCCTCCAAGACCATCCGTTCCCCGGCGCAGGCCGTCTCGATCTTCGTGCCCGCCCTCGCCGGATCACCGCTCTCCTCGGTCCGAGCCTGGCGGCGCGCCCTCGACCTGCTGCCTGCGTCCGGGGCCGCCCCGGCGTTCCTCGCCCGCGCCGGCGTCCCCCTCACGCCTCGGGATGTCACCCCCCCTCCTCCGCGCCGCCCTGGGCGCGGCCCTCGTGCCCCGAGCCCAGGAATTCACCCTGCACGGCCTCCGCCGAGGCGCCGCCCAGGCGTGCGCGTCGAGGGGCGTGGACCTCTCCGCCATCATGGCCCAGGGGACCTGGGAGTCCGACGCGGTGCACACGTACGTGCCCCGTCAGGTGACCTCGGCCGCCCCGAGAGCCTTGGCCTTGTGTCTTGGGTCGGCTCCCGGGCCTACCTCCTCCCAGGTCCCTCCGGGCCCCTCTGCGGACGTGGACGAGGTCGACTGACCTGCCCAAGAACATTTGCATTCCTTATATAACTACCCATTGATTCACACTGATTGTCTACCTGTTTTCTCCAATAAACCCTTTCCTTACTCCCACATCCGCCTCGGGCTTCCTTCTGTCCGGATCGGCTCATAATTCCGAATTGTGTTTGATCCGGCGGGAAGCCCGAGGCGCCCCCTACCAGACCTCCGGCCCCCTCCTCCTTCCCGCCTTTTCCCCTGACCTGCATTCGGGCCCCTATCCTCACGTCGATGGATTTACCACGCCCACCCACCCTCTTTCGCAGCCACTGCGTGGGGGGTCGGCTCCCGGGCCTACCTCCTCCCAGGTCCCTCCGGGCCCCTCTGCGGACATGGACGAGGTCGACTGACCTGCCCAAGAACATTTGCATTCCTTATATAACTACCCATTGATTCACACTGATTGTCTACCTGTTTTCTCCAATAAACCCTTTCCTTACTCCCACATCCGCCTCGGGCTTCCTTCTGTCCGGATCATACTTCTTTTGGCCATAATAGTACTGATACTGTGACTTCTCCTCATTGGAATGGTATGAATCATCCAGCTCGGTCCTTTAAGTAGACTGTTTATGGCTTTCCCCTTGTATTTAGTCCAGTTAGCATTTTGATGCTGGTGTTTATTTACCTTGACCGTGTTCGATAGAGGTTTTAATCCAGGTTGCTGAACCAAGCGTGGATCGATCAATGTTAAACGTTTATAACCCATGGTGGTTAATTGACAACTGACTTTTAGTACACGAATAAAGTGTTTTTGTATCAAGTCTTGATGTTGAATAGACTTAGGACATTTGGTATAAGAGCCGCTAATAAACCCAGTACAAATGAAAGTCCACCTTTTTGGTTTACAATTAGTTTCTTTTTATTTTGACATGCGGCTCCAATTTTTTTTTAATTCGTCATCAACTTGAATATTATTGTTCAATAGGTTTCGACAAAATTCACTTATGGCTTCCATGACACCATCATTACTAGATATAATAAGATGTCGACGCGTTTCCTCTGGTACTTTGCATATATGCGACAATGTCTTGTTATGCCTTTGAAAAGCATATTTCACCATGATCCTTCTCTTCCTTAGTTCACCACGAAAACAAGTTGATTTGCTGGTGATGTTATAGATAATCTGACTCTGAACTGATGAGGCATTTCTTGCTTGAAGAATGAGGTTCTGTTGTTTCTCCATTATATACTAAAGTTAAAAAATTAGGTTGTTTGGGGGAAACCTGGTGTGATATTGGCATTATTTGAGCCATGTTTCTTGGACTTTTATCATCATCATGCTGTTGGTTGTGATGCGACAAAGACTGCTTTCATTACTTGACTGCCCCTCTCCATTTAGCTCTCTGCTGTGAGAGTGATGTCTCTCAGCTTAACGTCTCTCAGCTTCAGGTTTCTCTTGATGGTATCCTTGAACCGGCGACAAGGACGCCCTCTCTTTCTGTAACCAGAAGACAGTTGAGAATAGAGGATCTGCTTTGGTAGCCTGTCTGATGACATCCTCATGAGGTGTCCAGTCCACCGGAGATTCTTTTTGATCAGAAGATCTTCCATAGAGGGTAGCCCCGTCAGTTCGAGTATTTCCTTATTTGTCACTTTGTCCTTCCAGGTCATGATTGAACGCAGATGTCGCATCATGAAGGCATGCAGCTTTTTCACTTGTCGTTTGTACACTGTCCAGGCCTCGGCTCCGTATAGTACGGTGGATAGCACGATTGCACAGTAGATCTTGCCTTTGACCCGCATGGACACATGGTGGTTGTTCCAGAGTCTCTGGCGTAGTCGGCTGAAAGATGCTCTAGCCTTGGCCATCCTCCTCTGTATTTCAGCATCAATGCGTCCATCACTTGATATAGTGCTTCCGAGGTAGGTGAATTCCGGAACAGAGTCCACCTTGTTTCCGCCAACCATGATATCCTCCTCTCGGGTTCTTGTAGAGTTGCTTTGGTACAGCACCTCCGTCTTCTTGATGTTAATCTTCAGGCCGAACTTCTTTGATGCATCGGAGAAAGTGTCCACTATTTTCTGGATCTCTTCAGCAGTGTGGGCATCCAGTGCACTGTCATCTGCGAATAGCAGCTCTCTCACCAGTATCCGAGTAGTCTTGGTTTTTGCTCTGAAGTGTGCGACATTGAATAGGTCAGCACCCTGTCTGGACTGTATTTAGATGCCATCCCCCATGTCTTAGAAAGCCTCATCAAGCATTGCTGATAGGAAGATGGAGAAGAGCGTGGGGGTCAGTACACAACCTTGCTTGACCCCATTGGTAACCCCGAACGATTCCGAGACTTCCCCTCCAACACTAACGTTCGCCATCATTCCTGTATGTAGAGCCTCGATCATAGTTGTGAACTTCTCTGGGCATCCATACTTCCTCAGTAGCTGCCATAGCGCGGTCCTCCCGACTGTATCAAACGCCTTAGTGAAATCAATAAATACCATGTACAGTGGTCAGTCCTGCTCAATGCACTTTTCTTGTAGCTGTCGGAGACAAAATATCATATCCACGGTGCTCCGGTTACCTCTGAAGCCACACTGTGACTCCGAAACTACATCAGGTGTTATGTGAATAGATAGTCTGTTGAGGAGGATCCTGGCGAAGATCTTGCCTGCTATGGAAAGAAGAGAGATTCCTCTATAGCTCCCACAGTCTGTTCGATCACCTTTCTTGTAGATGGTTACAATGCTGGCATCCTTCCATGCTTGGGGTACAGAACCCTCCTCCCAGGCATAGGTGATTAGTTGGTGCAGTCTGTTGAACAGATTGCCTCCTCCGTGCTTCCATACTTCATCAGGAATTCCATCACCCCCAGGTGCTTTGCCATCTTTCAGGCTGGCGATTCCTCTAGTCATCTCATTCATGGTTGGAATCTCATCGAGGCATGTTTTGGTAATGCGCTGCTGGATGTTGTCCAGAGCTTCGTGATCTATGTCATCAGGGACATTGAGTAGCTTCTGGAAGTGTTCACTCCATCTTCCCACAACTCTCTTGCTGTCAGAAAATGTCTCCATTCCAGCAAGAGAGTTGTGGCAAGATGGAGTGAACACTTCCAGAAGTTGAGCCATGTTTCTTGGACTTTTAAACATGACTAAATAACTTGCATTTGTTGACATAGTTTGGTACGCTGGAGTATTTTCAAAAATGTTTTGCATTATATAGATTATTGAAACAAACCAATGATGGGATCCTTTGGTAAATATATCACAAAATACTTCTTTATCAGTTTCCTTCATTAGATTGTCCACTATGCAAAGCGTGTATTGTTTATCGTCATTCTCGGTTGACTCCAATTCTTCTTTTGAGGGTAATCCTTGTTTAAATTGAATTTTTGTATTCATATTTTCAAATGCTGATTGCCATTGTCCATAGTAGTAAAGCACTTTGTCTACATGTGGAATTATTAACTCATCAATGTTGTCAGTGTACTTACTAAACGTGTTTCTCCTGAATTAGAAGGACCAGCTATTATCATAGAGAACGGTCCTTGCAACCGTCGATCAAAATCCACTAACGAATGTTCCATTTCGACCAGCTACCTGAGATATACTACCATGACTTATCAAAAGCAGTGTTCTTATATAAAAATGAAAAAAAGATAAAGCCATAAGACCAAATTATTTTTTAAATATTTATTTAATTATTTTATGAATGAAAAGGTGAACATGGTATAAGCACAACAAACTAAATACATTAACACACATGAGTTGAAAAGATACAAGATTACAAATCAAAGTACCAAATATTATGTGGACAATAGACTAATATAAACCAAAGAAAATAATACATCAACATATAACATACATGCACATGAAATATAAGCTATCTAAGCTAAAAATAAACTAGATATGGTTTTACCCCAGTTTTCATTAAGCACTCTTGTACAGCTTGGGCACAAAAACATTGCACCATTGCCAGGTCTCTTACACCATTGACAAACATTTTTTGCTTGTGTACAGTGTTTTTTTAGCTTCATCTAAAGCTAATTAACACCATACACCGGAGCGATTTACTGTATGAAATCAATCGTTACCTTTGTTTGGTCCTGAAAATAAGGCCGTTTTCGCTGACCAAATTTCTCTAAAGTTAATTTGACTTTGGTAATTTAATTTATCATGACCCCAAGGGTTAACCTGCACTTGAACTCGAAAGCAGTCGTCTATAATTATTGATTTAAAGCAATTTAACAAAAAATGACTTTCTAAACAGGACATACAAACACCTTTTGGGGCTATTTGACACATACATAATTTATTCCCTGTGAATTGCGAGGGAGTAGTGACATTGTTTTCTTCTAAAATATCTTCTAAAGGTGGAAGTGGATTGTTTGAAATAGTGTTTTACCATCTTCCAACCTTTTCTTTGGAAAAAGTCATTTCTTTGACCTGAATACGGGCGCTGCTTGTGCTGTTTATCAATCTATGTTTTAGCGGTCTCAAGTTATACTTTCGGAAAAATGTTTCCGTTGTAATTGTTGTTGCTAGATAAGTTATCGGATAAACCTTGCTTTACCAAAATTGATATAATGTAATTGCTGTCAGATAAATCTTGCTTTACCCAACAATTTATATAATGTAATTGCTGTCGGATAACCTTCGCCTTACCTACAATTTATATAATGTAATTGCTGTCGGATAACCTTCACTTTACCTACAATTTATGTAATGTAATTGTTGTCGTTGGATAGAAAGTTCATATGAACCTTCATAATGAACTGATACCCTATTATGTTTCACAGGTTAACATGCTTTTTCAAATATCTAACGGTAGAGTACTGTGATGGTCCACAGTCTTCCACACTGCCACGCACTCACGGAAGAAGCCAAGATTGAGTAACAGTACGCTTCACCTGGTTTATTACAAAACCTATTCGCTCTCCGCGGCGTCAACAGTCAACTCACCCACCCCTAACTCGCCAGGTCCCACGTCGCCTCTATAGGTGGGTGGGCGGTGTGCTAGCCACACGCAGTAGAGGGCAGCCCAGTCGGGGCTCTGCCCGGTGGCTAGTGTGCTGCCACCTAGCGCAGTTCAGTGTAACTGCGTAGGTGTGCGGCGTAGTGTCTGCTGCCACCACGTGGTAGTGGAGCTCATGTACAGACTACTACATTGCCCCCTAGAGTCTCACCGGTTGCAGTAGGCGAACCGATGAGAATCAAAAAATGATAGAACAAACATCTTTGGATCCATATACGCAATGTAGTCAGGGGGCCAAAGGCCCAAAACAGCCATAGGTGTGAAAGTGCGTACTAATGCAATTTTATTGCAGATTGTGATAGTCATATACCTATATTTTGAGAATCAGGAGGGTGCCACTCTGGCACCCTTGAGCAATTTTTTTTATAACCCGTTTTTGATATGATGTCATATTGGATCAAACCAGGATTTTGTGCCATTCTACATTAGGGGGTAGTCTTTGTATATCAGCTGTAGTATCATTTCTAATTCACTTAGCACTACATATATTATACCAGAAGAAAGGATATTGAAGTACCTTTCTCCTGATGTATAAAACTTCTATGTATGATACAAATGTGTAAATACAGAAAGGCTCAAAAGGAATTATTACTGCCAACTCACGGTAATCAAAATGTACATTTATTTGTGGAAAAACTAATCCTGATAATAAAGAAAATAATATGTCACTTGCAGACAATTTATTTGTCTCATTCATGGCTATTTAATTAATGTATAGGTGTGAAGATGCTATTCAGGTAATATTCCCATCTAAAACAATTTTAACAATGCCTGATCGCCTGTCAAAGTGTTCAGGACATGTCAATCAACAAAACTGAAAATGTTCAAAATATGGTTAAACTTGGATACCTTCAAAGACTTATGACATTATTGTGTTTGCAGACGTTATTTAAACACAAATATTACTATTCTGTAAAAACAAGGTATGGAAGTGGTGTTTTGACCATTATATTCATTTCCAAACTATATAAACAGTCGTTTATATACTCCTAGGTTGAATTGTGAGCCATCATAGATGATACCCGACGTGAACGATGGAATCCTCAGCAAAATGTTTCTTCCCAGGCTGCAACAAGCCGGAGGGAACCCTCGTTACTGGAAAGGAACAGCGAATAAAAGACATTATTTCTGCAAGCATATCACGCGAAGATTTGAGCCAAGAAGACCTCGACAACAATCCAAACCTCGCCTTACAGTTTCACAAGTCCTGCATA
The DNA here is from genome assembly GCA_030323885.1 of Branchipolynoe longqiensis. Lineage (NCBI taxonomy): Eukaryota > Metazoa > Annelida > Polychaeta > Phyllodocida > Polynoidae > Branchipolynoe > Branchipolynoe longqiensis. Next base: position 58,278,808 of record CM059195.1, read on the forward strand.
TCCAGCTATACATCAAAGACACATATTGCTAGGGAACGAAAGCGCATAGGAACCACTGGCGATTGATATACCTAGGATCTCAAAAAAGGCCATGAAATCAATCAACATGGGGACTAAGACCGCTGTCAAACAGTATCAGTTTGATGGACAGAAAAAGCCCAATCCTCCCAATGTAGCCCTGACATTTGGAATCGCATACGACCTACTGTGTAAGACAACTGCTAATGTCCACAAAGCCATGGAGAGGGACTTAGCTTGGCTCGTGTCCATTGTACAGAGTACAGACGACGAAGAACCGATCCCAGAGTGGTCAGGAGCAATGACTGCTTCATCCAGAGAAGAAGGCAGGGCTGTTGGTATGGCGAGCCACTTTGTATTCAGTCCTCTCATTGACCTACCGCCTGCTCACCCCAACACCATCTTGACCACGCTGATTTTCATAGAAGAGTCCCTAAGGCAACAATGCTACATCCATCTGTCAGCAGACATGCAGCTTTACAAGATCATCATGCAGGTTAAGTGGGCCACACCTGACTAAAGCCACAGAACCATTGTATAACATTATAAATGGTCTCGCAGCTGCAGATGAAGTGAACGTGGATCAGTCCGTCAGCATAGGAGGAATCATGGCCACTGAATTCACAGCAAAGCTTCCTGATGGGTTCTACGTCCCTCTCAAGAAAACTGTCATAACAATGGAAGTAATGAAGAAGAAGATGAAGGTAGGGGACTCCAGCGTATACGATATGGAAAAGCTGTACACGCGTTTACTAATTGTGTCCCAGAAGAGAGATGTGGAGCTTTCCGACTTATTCGAGTATGAATTGGCTCCAGTGCCAACTGCCCTCTTTGATGATTATGGAGATATGCGCAAGGGAAGCAAGTCGGTCCTGGTGTCGAAGTTGGCCATCACCTACAAAGAACCACCACCTACAGTTGACGTGCAGTTGATAGACGGGAATTAGGCAATCTACCACACCCTGTGGCCAAAAAATGCAATGATGTCTATGTTCGCCAAAGGATTCATTTCCTCATTCATCATATCATCATCATCATGCTGTCGGTTGCGATGCGACAAAGACTGCTTTCATTACTTGACTGCCGCTCTCCATTTAGCTCTCTGCTGTGAGAGTTGCGTCCATGAGTCGGTCTTAATGTCTCTCAGCTTCAGGTTTCTCTTGATGGTATCCCTGAACCGGAGACGAGGGCGCCCTCTCTTTCTGTAGCCAGAAGACAGTTGAGACTAGAGGATCTGCTTTGGTAGGATCAGAGAATAGAGAATCTGCTTTCCTCATTCACTCGTCCGTATACCACGTATGTAGTATTCGACTGCTACCAGGAGCACTCCATCAAATCTCATGAGCGTCGGCGACGGGCAAAGGGTGCTGCTCCACGAGACTACAACCTGACAGACGAAATGGTACTTCCAGCCAGGGACATCATGAAAAGTGACCAGAACAAGAAGAGCTTCATCAAGCACCTGTGTACTGCAGAGAACCCCAATGAATCTGTGCACATCATCGGCGAGGAATCTCCATATACACACGAAGAAGCAGATGTCAAACTCGTCAGCTACCTTCTTCAGCTGCACCAACAAACAGAGCATATCCAAGTCCTCGCTGATGATATGGATATCTTCGTCCTACTGGCATACTTCGTGTGGTGCTATAATTCCCCTGCTCAGGTATCCATGAAGAAGTACAATGGCGAAGTCATTGACATCAATGCAACGGCCATGGCACTTGGAGATAGATGTCAAGATTTGCTTCCTGCTCATGCCCTCTCAGGCTGCGATAGCGTATCGCACCCATATGGCAAAGGGAAGGCTTCCATGTGCAGTATGCTACTGAAATCTAAGGTTCCACTTCGGGCATTTACAGATCCTCATGCGTCAGAAGAGGACTGGACAAGGGAAGGCTTCCAATTCTTGTCCTATTTGTATGGAGGTGTGGTGGCGTCAACACTAGATGGGCTGAGATATCTACTGTTCAGCAAAATGAAGGATCCACCAAATATTAAGAGCCTTCCTCCAATGAGCGAAGCTGCACTACAGCACATCAAGAGAGCCCATATCCAGGTACTAACATGGTGAGTGGCAGACCAGCTACACTCACCAGATCTTGATGTTAGTCAGTATGGATGGGAGTTGAACAAAACCCTTCTTTGCCCTGTCAATGGCACTTCCACTGCTGCCCCACCATCCCTCATGCAATTTGTGGCATGTGGTTGCAAATCGAGCATGCCATGTGGGAGCCTCAAGTGCACCTCTCGGGCAGGAGGGCTTTCCTGCACAACATACTGTAAATGCGGAGCAGACGAAGGATGCTCGAACGAATACACAAAACATGAATCTGCCCCATTCATGGATGGCGACGAGAACGACGAGGACGATGATGAGGAAAATGCAGAGGACTGATGGATTGGATCCTGAAACCTGAATCATGTGAAATGATGTGTCACAAACGCTTTATGTATGACACGTATGGCAACCTAAATGAATAAGACAATACACCATGTCTGTTTGTTATATTGGTTTATGTACTATTTCCCAAAGAAATACTACAATGTAGTTAAAAGCCATTTGACATATTTCAAATTCATCTTGTGAAAAGTGTATCTCTGCATATGTCCGATCTTATTCCGCATTTAGTTTGGTTTACTTATGTATCCATCAATTGCTTTGTTTAATATTGTTTTCATTAAATGTATAAATAGGATTGGGACTTGCTTATTCCAATTTGATACATATTTGAGGTACAACTACTACATTTATTATTGTTTTAATAGCAAAAACATCACACTGAAATGAGTATTTCGCAATATTTTTCAGTTTGAGTTGTCGATGACAATTGCTTGTGAATGTATACTGTGGCATGTATATTTGCTCTACAATGATAATTTTTACACCATGAGAACGGTACTTCAATATCCTTTCTTCTGGTATACTATATGTAGTGCTAAGTTAGAACTGATACTATAGCTGATATACAAACACTACCCCCTAATGCCGCAAAAAATGCCAGTTTGATCCAATATGACGTCATATCAAAAACGGCTTATAAAAAAAATTGCTCAAGGGTGCCAGAGTGGCACCCTCTTGATTCTCACTACCAATAACCTTATCTAGCGCAATCAGCAATAAAATTGCATTAGTACGCACTTTCACACCTGTGAGTTGGCCCCCTGACTAATGCCTAGATCTGCCTGCAGGTATAGCAATATCTAGCAAAACTAGCTGCAAGGAAAATAATGCAATATTTTGACAAGAATCTAGGTGAAGAAAGGAGCTTTAAATGTCTTGTCGTCCTAAGCGACCTCTCCCAGCTTCTATGTAGTGTGTGAAATAGAATGTTTTTTGAAGGGAGAGAGGAGAAATGTTAATACCCCACAAGGGGAAGTCCCTCAACAGGAGGAAGCAAAGAGCTGCTCAATCCACCCCCACCTCCCCCAACCTCAGGAGAACCGGCTGCAGGGCGCGCCTCCTTCTGCGCGGAGCGGCTCCTCTTCAAGCTCCCTCAGTCCGTCCTCCCGTGTATCCGCCTCGCCAATAGATCACAGAACGTATTACACCGTGGACACATCACGCAGACACACCCAGGACCCGCCACGCTCGGCGAACCGCTCGGTGTAGAGTGCATGAAAGTAGAAGGGCGGTGTTACTTATAACAATTGAGAGAGTCTCTGCAGATACAACGCTGGTATGTAATACATCCAGTAGGAGGCTAAGGGTGCCAGCAAGAACTCCTACAGGGCATTTACACCTTGTGCATGCTCAACTGCTACAGCAGGACTCGATACACACGCTGTCATTCGTGAACGGTCAGAAGCGCTTACTTGAAATACTAATAAAATATATAGAATGCAAGGTCCAAGGATCTTAAAGACCCATCCCAGCTCCTGAAGTCCCGGCGGGACGAGGCATGAAAGGTCATGTCGATGTCATTAATGACCTCAGCCTGCCGAGCCCTCTGCTCGCGCAATGCCTCCAACTTGCGTTTGACAATGTTTTTGTCCTCAACAACACTGTTAAAGTCTGCACCGCGCCTACCCTCAGCCTGGCGCGCTAGAACGTCCTGAGTCTGGACCACGACTGCGTCAAAGCCCTCAATGAAGGCTTTAACCAGGCCATCGACTGACTCAGTAATCCTTGATGTGACGTCCAAGCGATTGGCCTCGCAGAGACGCTTAGTTATGCCATCCAATGCGAGTGTGATGGCGTGGTCGGCTAATGGGACAGTACCCGCTGCCGGCCGCACAGCCACAGCACCCACAGAAGGAACAACAACCACAGAAGCAGTCCCCACCGGCTCTACCACCTGACTCGTCGGCGCCGTCACCACCAACTGAGAGGCAGATCCTGCAGCGGCCGCGGAATCTGACCAAGTGACACCAGTTGGGACACCGATGCCACCTGCACCATCATCACGGGTGCCTGGGCACGTGCAACCACCGCACTCAGAGTGTCGGGCGGTTGCACAGCCACCAGCTTCCTGCGCTTACGATGCCGCCCCCCTCTAGCACCCACCTCCTCTCCAGCTCCAGACCCGACCGGCAACTCGGGCCAGTCCTGCAGTCCCTGAGCCGAAGATAGGGGTGGCGGAGGTGGAGGCGGAGAGGGTGACCTGTCTGACCCCTGATTCCGCTGCAGATCGATAGCAGAGCCATCGTTCGGCGACACCAGAGACGAGGTTTGTTTCCCTCTCCCGTCCAGCCTTGCCTTGCCGCCCGGATATTGTACGGCAACCTGACGCCCTCGGCCACAGCGCATCTCTTCGCCTGGCTACCGCCCCCCGACCTCTGCCCCGCGTCGCCGAAGATGTCCCACGACCGGTCAAGAACCGCTCGCGACGCACCTCCACCGACCCTGTGTCCCACAGGTATAGGGCGATCAACCTGTGCTGCTTGGGCAGCACAAGGGTTTCCCTACCCAAGTAGAAGTCAGGGCGCTGCTTCACCGTGAAGGACACTGCACGCTTTGTTTTGGACTGAGGGTTCCATTGAATCTCACTCAGTCCAGCCACGAGGTCGTCCATAGTCCGACCGTGGCCCTCCATGAGGTGCTCGATCATATCACCACAGCGCATGGTAAAAACGTAGTGCCCTGTCGCCTTGAACATTGGACACCCCTCACTACCGGCCACCGCGTTGAACGGCCGAATACACCTCCATAGAGGGGCGGTGTGCAAGTGCTCCTCACAAATGTGACGAGCTAACTGTGCCCACAGCTTCGGGATGCGTCTATGTCCGACCCGGTTCACCTCACAGAACAGGTAAGCCTGTCCTGGACGGAACACTCTTCGGACATAACCGAGACACGCCAGTTCCTGTCAGGTGTAGCCCTCCTGTTCTGCCAGGATGCAAACGTGCGGAAAAGCGGCAGCAACCGCAGGTTGTACCATTTCAACGGAGTAACGTCACGACACGCCGGCTCGGCCAACCCTCATCAGTTCCCGTCTTTATCATAAGGCTGCAAGATCTGCCAATACCCCTTCTGCCAAATCGCGTAGTCACAGACACTACGTGGCTCATCGTGAGGGTCATGCCAAAGTCGCGACAGGTTATTCTCTGTCAAACCCGCCACGTTCCCCATAAGGAATCGCGCAAGCTTGACAGGACCACCTTTACGCGACCTAACAATCCACTCCAATGAAGGCAGCGGGTCATCAGCGATCTCGAATCCGAGCTCGACACCATAAGCCCTGCTCACTCGCCAACACGCAAGCATGTATGCGACTCGCCCCGTCGTACGATCAGCCTGCCCCCCCAGCTCCACTGGTTGTCCAGCGGGAACAACTTTGGAGCCGGAGGCAATGGAAGACCCCCGCCCACAACCGGAATAGACACAACCGGGTCTACGTCCATCACACCCCCAGAACCTCCCCCTGCTGTCCGCCCGCTGTCATGAGGCGCCAGAGCTCACTCCCCGAAGGTGCAAGCCCCTACATCCTCAGCGCTCACGGTCGTATACTGTGACTGGTGGCGCCACCTGGCGTGAACCAGGCGAACCACCGCCGAGAGACTGAGCCGCCCTCCCTTCAGCTGGGCTAAGAGAGGACGGAGCCGTACGTGATGAACACGCTGACCCGACCATCATCGCCTGAGCGGCCTGCCACGCCCGGAAGCATGACAGCAAAGCACCGACACTGGAGGGCTTGTGCTGAAGGGCCTCTGACACCTCGGGAGAACGTAACAACAGGCCGGCAACTCCAGGAGACACCAACCCGACCGCCGTACCTCTCTGAGGGCCTCTGGCAACCGATAACATGGGCGACAGCAGTGGGCTAGACAGCTGTGGAAAAGTTGTAAAGACAACCTCCCCACCGCCTAATGGTCTAATAGTACCTATGCTTGATAGGCCCGCACTGTCGCCACCCTCAACCTCTGCAAAGAGAAGATCGAGGGAAGGGGAAACCGCAACACTCCCCAATGGGGTGCTGGGCGTATATTATCGTCGGCCATGTTGGAAACACGACGAGCTGCAGCTGCAGCTCAGCCGTATCTCCCCCACGACGGACGATCGCCGTACACGCTGTGTAAAGTCTGCGTGCCAAAATGCACAGACAAACACAGACACGGTCGGCCTTGCAATACTTTGTCTGAACAGTCACCAGCTAAACAAGAAGTATGCGGAGATGGGCTCAATGTAAATGCCGAAACAAAAACACCCACCTCGTCTGCGGCAGCCGGTAGAGTGACTGGCTCCGCATGTCCTCACTCGTAGAACCGCAGAGTCCAGTCGGGGTGCCAACCAGAGAGCGCTTACCTCACTCACGAAGCACCAAGTGCGCCACCGGTACGACCCGCGTGACCTATTTGGGGAACCCCACCAAACCACCCGACGAGGGCATCCCCAGCTCCAAGAAGTACCACTTACGTCACCGCACCACGTGAGTAGTAATAGTCTAGGACTTATTTAACGTACTAAACCCTATGGGGAGGGACTTTGAGAAATTTCAGCCAATCAGGTTAGAGTATTCTGGTCATGTGACCGTCCAGGGTGGGTCGTCGGGTGGGAGGGTGTTTTCTCTCGGCCGCATTTGGTTAATTTATGCTAATTTACGTATCTAGGTCATGCCAATGCCCACATAAGGCTAGTTGGAACTAGGTCAAGTGTGGGGGTGACCTAGATAATTTGTGCACGAGTGCCATTCGCCGCTTAATGGTCTATGGTTGCGGTCCCCCCGGTTTTAGGGCACTATAAAGCATTTTTCTTGAAAATCTGGCCGAACGGTTTGTGTGTGTGTGTGCGTGTGTGTGCGCCCCCACAAAATGGTGCGTGGCCTATTTTGGTTTCAGCCAATGAGCGTCGAGTATTAGAATGATTGACAGATACAAACGCGTGTTGTCGGCCATTTTGTCTATTTTGTAAACATTGGCATGTGCTTTTGGGGTGTTGGTGGGGGGTAATGTAAACATTGACACATGCTTTTGGGGGGTTGGTGGGGGTTTGTAAACAAAGGCAGCCATTTTTGTAAACATTGGGCATGTGTTTTCGTGGTTTCAGTGGTGGTTTTATAAACATTGGCTACATGGGTTTTGTGAATTTTGAATTTTGGCGGGCGATTTAAGCCGAATGCCACATGCTTTCGAGGTTTTTTGTAAACAGAATCGTTCCATTTTGACCATGCGCCGGCGTCTGCGCATGCTATATAGTACCGGAGTTTCGGGTTGAGTATAAAAGTTACAACCACACCAGGATAAACACCAGGATGTTATAATTCGCAGTCGACCATTGCGTATAGCCAAGAAAATGGTCGATTCGAATGGTAACTTTTTAACTTTACTCTACGGATTTTGAATTGTTGTGGCAATAGACAGATTTAATGCAATTGTCACTGCCGTCCTTCCCCATGCCATACTTTCTGACGTCCTTCCCCATGCCATACTTCTTCAACGACCACTTACTTCGTCGTCGTCGTGATGAACTCCCGTCGCTACTCAACCTCGAAGACCGTCTTCTTCTCCTACTCGACCCTTGTGAGTGTCGACGCGATCGACCGTGGGTCGAGTGGACATAGTCGGTTCCTCGCGTCCAACTCGGCGGGAGAGGCGCTGCGTCCGTCGTCCGTCGCTCGTCCTCTGCTTGAAGTCGGTCATCCGCGTCGTCACGGGTTGTCCTAGCCGGGACGACGTCGTGTCGGCTGTCGTCCTTCACGATCGTCCGCCGTCTGGTAAGTCTTCTATCTCGTTCGGCGCGTAGATCGTCGAGTTCGTCCTCTAGCGCCGTAACTCGCATCTCGGCCTTCAATTCATCGATTTCCGCGCGTGCTCTCGACTCCCGCTCGTCCAGCGACAACTCGGCGAAGTTGGACGCGGTCGACTCCATATCGTCGACCCCACCTACCGATCTCGCGCTCTTGGTCGGCGCTGTACTGCTGCGTGTAGCCATCCCTAACCTCATAACAGGTGTGTCGATCGATTTAAATTCTTGGCATTGGTCATTAGTGTCGTGGCTTGTCCCACACTCAGAACAATAGCGGCGACCAGGCATGAAAGCGGACCAGAGTTAAGCGAATTAAGCGGATTAAGCGGATTAGTCAGCTGTAGCACGCACCCTGCGACCTTGGAGCCGTTATTTTGAAAACGTGAAATAAAGTTCTGAGTCGGTCGTGGTATAAGTGTATGTACGATCGATAACTTATGTCCAAGTCGATATTATCGACACACTATCTGCAATATATGGGAAGCTTGATAGCTGTAACTAGACTAGTGAGTTCAAACCTGTGTTTCTGTCGATCTGATATCGACCCACATACGCGGAAAGCCTATGAATTCAATGATCGCTCTCAATATTAACGTCCCCTTCCACTCTGTATAAATAGTCGACACACTTGTAGGGTGATCGACGGTCGTGATAACCGACCGTCGAATCTAATTTAAGGCACGATCCCGTCTTCCATGTGAATACCAGCTGTGCAGATCGATCCTGATGCTGTCCAATCGACCAGAAATTCGACTCACAGGAACAGTCGTCCGGTTCGCGGACGACAGGCACGACGAAACGGTCCCGAAGCAAACAGGTACCAAGTAGACTGTTTTGGGGAGAGCTTGTAGTGTAGTTGTTGAGTGTTCAAAGGCAGGAGAGAGACTGACTGCCCGGGCAAGTAGTGCCAACAACACCCCGGTGGTGGCGCTGGGGTAGGCCAGGACTGGGGCAAATGCGGGCAAGTCAGCGATTGGATAATAATAGTAGAGGAATAATAATAATAATATCATAGATAATTATGTGAGAGCTCTGCCCCTTTTATATACATATAATAAATTATACTCTCTATATATTTTTGTAAAGAAAGAATACTTAAGGTAATCTGTGATTACTTAGTAATCAGCATTTATTAGGCACATTTTAACAATGATATTTATATACTATGCTGTGGTAGTTATCACAATTTATAGTTTTATTTTAAAACAGGGTAGTTAGACATAGTGGGTAACCACAATGGTTAACTAGAGTATTGAGGTAAACCACAGTAACAATTTAAGTGTTTGTGCACGTGCCTTCAATCCATGTCTCGCAGCAGGGTACAGGCGTGACTAACACTCGATGGGGTCGCATTACTTGAAAGCGACTTTTAGATTGGTATCCTGCTTGGGCGACTGTGAGTTATGGGTCCGTTTCTTGTCGGGCTCAACTCCGGGCACATGAGGTTATCGTTATATTGTGCACCACCCACGGACCGCTTCCGGCTGCTGCAGTATAGTTTAACCCTTTCAAAACCAAAATATGCTTTATAGTGTACAGTGTATTATTATGCATATTATATATGACAATGATCACAGTAACAACGATTTTGCCATGAAAAAATGACAATAAATTATAATGATCATAGTTCTGACAATGAAAAAATGTATTGTCGAATAATCTCAGTTGTCTGTAGGTAGTCCTCCTTTATCACGATATCACAGGTTTTCTCCAGTTCAGCCAATTGACGACACAGTGCCGATATTGCAGTATGTAATGAATGTGGAATTACATTACATTATAGCAATATATCCTACATCTCACGTCCAACCAAGCCAGGTTATGATAAAACCTTTAAAGAAAAAGCACAAGAGTTAACATGTGAATTAATGACATATTGTTATAATGAATGATATAATAAAAATCAATATCAAATGCACAATGATATAATTTGAATATAAAGATAATGTTAGAAACAAAAATAAAATGAGAACATATAGCAAGTTCACTTACCTTTAATGACTTGTTTTTTGCAATAGGAAATTCCCAAGGCATTGTAAATGCCATTTGTCCGTGTATCCATGTGTCGGTGCGTTTATTTGCGAACCCGACTTCATTTTGTTCCAAGATCAATATCAGATAGTATCATATATCGTAGGAAAAAAACATAACGTGTACATGTGTATATTTATATGTAAGTGTGTTTGGTAAATGTTAAATTTACGTTTAGGTATAAAATATTTCATTTATGACTGAACCCTTTGTAGATTGCCATAAACGTAATTTGGAATTCGAAACTTTTTCTATAGGATAAATTGATTGCAAAATTATATTGTTGGTTCGGTGAGGAATTAAAACGGCTAATTTTGCCCATTTTGTGCATTTTGCACTGTCACCATCATGTCCAATTTCATGTTCAAATCTTTTTATAAAAGTGTAGGTAACACCTGAATAATTTGTTTTTGATAATTGACTGAAATCTGGGTTTACTAATATAGCTTTTAATAAAATTATAATAATGGATGCAGAAACAAAAACACCACCTGCCATTGTGCGCTTAAATTTTTCAGCTGCTGCTCTGCAAGCATGCTTGTCTATCACATGCTTAATAAAATTTGTTAAATTATGAATTTGATTATTAGGATTATTAGGAATAATAAAGGAGTCAAATTGCTGTAATTCTAAATTAATGCTTTCTATGGCCTGAATTTCATGAAGAGAATCAACTGGTGCAACAGTATTATTATCTACAACATTACACAATTTTCTTAATGTACTTACATGATATGGTGACTGGTTTATGAAGTGAGTTTGTTGGTCTATTGTTGATGGTTGAAGATGGTAAAATGATGTCATTGTTGTGAATGAATGGAAGTTTTTGTGAAATGTAAAAAAGTACATGTTATGTCCAAGTCCTCCAGTGGGTAGATACCAATGTGGACTTACAAAATATGGAGCGCTTATGCGAGTTGTAAGAATCCAAAATGGCCACTAAGGGACGTTAAATATTTTTCTTTGGGTAGTTTATCATTCAATTATGGGCCGAATCCTGGTTAGTGGGTGTCTAAGTTAACAAAGACGGGTATGGATTTCATTAACTAGGTTCGTGTCTCTGGGAGCGAATACAGCATGTCACAAGACAGGACCTTGAGATAAATGTCCTTATTGGCACGTGCCGTTGCGCGTCATGTACATCCGTTTAGGGTTGGGACAAAGTGACATGGTAGAAAAGAAATGGGTTCCAGATGTTAAAAGTCTAGAAAAATGCCAAATGCCTAGAAGGGTGTGGCTGGATGAGTCAAAATCGGAAGTGAAACACTTCTCGTAGAAGTGAATCATTCACTTCCGATATTTGTTGACAAAGACTCTTGCTGTGTATAAAAGGAGCATTTTGCGCATAGCTTAACCATCTTCACTTTGGTCTGAAGGACGATAACTGCTAGACTACATTTTACCACACATCGCTGCTGCCTGTTTCCGCGTACCATCACCGCCGACACAACACTACTATCAAGCTACTGCTGCTGCTGCTGCTGCTCTACCATCACGATACCAGACATCATTAAGTGACAATATTAGTAATTATTTGTAAGTACTAAAACTTTCCTTTTGAAAAGAACATTTTAAAGAAAAAACCAAGGACAATGAGTCGAAGAGGAAGTTGAATTTTACACCTTCATCATCACCATCATCATCATCATCATGATTAAATATTATTCCTGGTACTTCTAATGCTCCTCTAAGGGCTATGTCAGCAACCGGCGCCGAAGTGGGTATTACCCCAATCACTTTGGCTGGTGATTTTGTCAATGCTGGAATGACAGCGGCAATGACAACGACACCAATGGTAGGGGTGACGACTTCGGTAACATTTGAACATTCTGACACAACTACCGCAGCTATTAAATCAGATAGCGGCGGCTGCAATTTTAACGGCAATTTTAACGACCAACAAAATAGACACGCAGCCGCAGTGGAAAATCTTCTGGAATTGGCGGTAGGTGGCAAATTACCAGAAGAAATTGCTAACATTTCAAATAAGCATTGGGAAGAAATCAAGTCACTTGCATTGGAAGCAAAAGAAGAAGAAATTGAAATGGAGGATGATGGCCAGCGCATAGATAACACCGACACAGACGCGTTGTCAGAGGAGGAGGAGGAGGAGGAGGAGGAGGAGGGAGAGGAAGAGGAGGAGGACGAGGAGGGGGCGGCAGAGGAGGGACGCGATGCAGAAAAAAAAAAAAGTCTATGAGTCATTGCCGCCGCACTCCAGCTGGGTACCCCAGTGGCTCCTGTCACTCCAAGCGTCTCCTCCTCGCGTGCCTCTAGTGCTCAAGTTGAAACTGAAACAAAACCCCTTCACAACCATCATCCTCTTCGCAGTCAAAATGCCAGCACTAGCACACCTACCAAAAAAAATCTTCGGCAGATACCACCTACAATGGTTGATATAGTAAACCAAGCAATTCACCAAAATGACATTACCACTGAAGGTAAGGTACGTTAATTACACTTTTTTTTAAATTATTGTCAAATTAAAAGTATATAAACTGAGGTTGTTGTAAACGCTAGTCATAATAAGGGTTAAACGCGTTCAACGCACATGTGTCTCTGGGTGTCTTCTCGTAGACATTGACACTATGTAAAATTTACCGATCTAATGGCATGAGGATATATGTGAAGCTACTATAATAAATTGCAAACTGTCTATATAATGGTAAATGGTGATATATAAAAACCAAAGGCATATGAGGGATATGTGGAATTGCTAAACTATTACTCATTAGGTATAGAAATTGTATAGTAAAATAGTCTTTCGAGGAGTGTCACTTCTTAGATAGTCTTTGGAGGAGTCACCTCACATACCCCCTCCCCCATGGTGTTATTTATGGATCACTGGCCACTGCAAGGCACTGTAGCCAGCATAACAAGGCCTTGGATACAACAGATTGAACTCTGATTGGTGGATCAACCCATGTGACCACTGCCATCTTGGATTCTAGAAACCTATATAAGATAATAAATCAAGGAGTCTCACTCCCCTACTTTCACTCTTTACCTACTTTCCTTCATTACCTGTATTGATTTCTCGTGGCTTGTTCACACCACTCACACCACCAGCCGGCGACTCTACAACTAGGTGTTGAAAAGGTTAAATGTATTTGACACGCATGTGTACTCGGATGCTGTTTCACCAACATTGATATATTGTAACCATTTTTGAAAATGTATTCTAATACATTTACTTTTGTTTAAATAGGTGTGAGCCAAATCGATGCTAAGACAACACAACTTAAGCCGCCGCAGACACCCCGAAAAAGAATTTGCTTCCTGGCTGAAGAAAAAGAAGAAAAAAAGAAGCGAGCTCGCAAGACGTATGAAAAAATCATAACTCCAAAGCAGCTGACAGGTTCTCCGAAAGAAGTCTTCGCAAGTACTTTTATGGCGGTTCGAGAATCAGATCAATGGTCAACCGCGAGTCCAAAAAAAAGAGAGCAACTTTTCATCAAAAGTTGGACAAAAGATCCTAAGGTAAATTCATCACTTTGGTTTTCCGACAATTATACATTACCCATTGCTATGCCTACGGTTACACACACACTCACACCTACAGCTCAGCCAACACAAAAAATTGAGAATGTGATACTAATTCAACCCAATAGCCAATTTAAATTATCTAATTCTGATGTGCATTTGGAAATTGATGATGATGAAATGAAATTTGTGAAACAGAAGAAAAATAGCGTATATAAAAAAAAGCGTGACAGTTAATTTAAATGCGCTTAATGATATATGTCATGTAATTAACAAAGTTGTTAAATATTGGGAAAAGTTGAAAAAACAAGTAGCTGAAAATTCTGTTCATACAAAAGCAAACAATTTGAAAATTATTGTCGACCCGATTAAATCGGTATTCATTGCGGTGTCTATTTACAAGGGACAAGTTTTGATACGTGGCGAGGGAGGAGAGGAAGGCAGGAGTTGGAATAAACACACTTTATTCAATATGAGCAATGCATATGAGGATAAGAGAGAACAAAGGGTGTCAGAGTAAATGTAATAGTTAAACAGTGGATATGATATGTTAAGATATAAGAGGTAAATGTCAGGATAATCAATGGATAAAGTAATAATAGGTATATACAATGTCAATGGGTAAAGTCTTAGTGAGGGAGTGTCAGTTATCCTGGGGAGGGAGGTGCCCCGAAGAGCCCTCCACCAATACGGAGGCGAGGGCTCGAGGGGCGCCCGAGGCAGCGAGTCGGGGGGATGCAGGCATGGACCGCATCCGAGGTCCGGGTCCCCTGTGCCATTATGTCCGCGAGGGGGACTCCCGCCCTCTGGCAGGCCTGAGCCATGCCCCGGCGGAGGCTGTGGAGGGTGTAACCGTCCGGGGCGGGTGCCCAAGGGCCTTTAGGGGACCTCGCAGGACGGCTCTGTGAGTCCGAGGGTCCAATGGATGGCCTGAGGGTAAGATGAAGGCAGGGTCGGCATCGGCGGCAGGGACGAGGGCCGCCGAGGCAGCCCAGGCGGCAATAGGGCAGAGGGATCGACCTGGCGAGGCGGGGACGAAGAGGGCGACCGCCCCCGAGGGAAGGGAGACGGTCTCCGATGTCCGGAGGGTAACTCGGAGGCCCCCGGGGGCGGGCGCGACATCGGCTCGGGTGATGGTGTGCGCACCATGGTATCACACACAATGGTATCACGCAGAGTTGCATCACACAGAGTGGTGGCAGACACAGTGGTGGCACACAGAGTGGTATCGCACAGTGGTAGCACGCAGTGGTAGCGCGCACAGTGGTATCACACACAGTGGCGGCACACACAGTGGCAGCATGTGTGGCGTGGCATCACACACCATGGTGGCACACACAGTGGCATCGCACAGTGGTAGCACGCAGTTGTAATGCGCGCACAGTGGTATCACAAACAGTGGTATCACACACAGTGCTGGAGGTGGTTCGGGATAGCCATCAGGCGACGGGGTTGGCGTGGGTGACATGGGTGACCAGGGTGACCTGGGTGGTGGTGGGTCTGAGGCATGACTCCAACAGCAGTCTGCGGCGTGACTGCGGTGAGGGCGTAGGCAGGGGGGCTGGTGATCGGTCCAGGGTGCCATTGGGTGGGTGACATGGGTGACCTGGGTGACGTGGGTGATGGCGGGTCCGAGGCATGATTTCGCCAGCAGTCTCAGGTATGAATGGTGGGATTGTCGAGGGTGGCTGGGGGGCCTGAGGAAAGGGGGGAGCGGGCGGCCAAAAATTTAGGTATGCCCGCGTCCCTGAAGGGGGGGAGGGGGGTTGAGATAGGTGCGGTGAGAGCGTCGGTCTGGGGCGATGACATGGGTGAGGTGGGTGCCGGGGGTGGGTGACGGGGGTGGGTGAGGGGGTGGGTGACGGGGGTGGCGGTGGGCCTGGGGCGTGACTCCGCCAGCAGTCTGAGGCATGACTGCTTGACCCCACCAGCAGTCTGAGGCATGAGTGCGGTGGCTGGAGATAGTTCCAGGCAGGACTCCGCCGGCAGTCTGAGGCGTGACTGCGGTGAGAGCACAGGGGTGGCGGCGGCGGGTCTGAGGCGTGACTCCGGCAGCAGTCTGCGGCATGACTGCATGACCCCACCATCGGTCTGAGGCATGACTGCGGTGGTTGGAGGTAGGTCCAGGCACGACACCGCCGGCAGTCTGAGGCATGAGTGCGGTGGGAGCACAGGGGAGGTGGCGGCGGGTCTGAGGCGTGACTCCGCCAGCAGTCTGAGGCATGACTGTGGTGCCTGGGGATAGTTCCAGGCATGCGAGCGCCGGCAGTCTGAGGCATGACTGCGCCGGAATCACAGGGGCGGCGGCGGGCCTGAGGCATGAGTCCGCCAGCAGTCTGAGGCATGACTGCATGACCCCACCAGCAGTCTGCGGCATGACTGCGGTGGCTGGAAGTAGTTCCAGGCATGAGTCCGCCAGCGGTCTGAGGCATGACTGCATGACCCCACCAGCAGTCTGAGGCATGACTGCAGTGGTCGGAGGTAGTTCCAGGCAGGACACCGCCGGCAGTCTGAGGCATGACTGTGGTGGGAGCACAGGTGCGGCGGCGGCGGGTCTGAGGCATGATTCCACCAGCAGTCTGAGGCATGACTGCATGACCCCACCAGCAGTCTGAGGCATGACTGCGGTGGCTGGAGGTAGTTCCAGGGATGAGTCCGCCAGGGGTCTGAGGCATGACTGTGTGACCCCACCAGCAGTCTGAGGCATGACTGCAGTGGTTGGAGGCAGTTCCAGGCAGGACACCGCCAGCAGTCTGAGGCATGACTGCGGTGGGAGCACAGGTGCGGTGGCGGCGAGTCTGAGGCATGACTCCGCCCACAGTCTGAGGCATGACTGCATGACCCCACTAGCAGTCTGAGGCATGACTGTGGTGGCTGGAGGTAGTTCCAGGAATGAGTCTGCCAGCAGTCTGAGGCATGACTGTGTGACCCCACCAGCAGTCTGAGGCATGACTGCAGTGGTTGGAGGTAGTTCCAGGCATGACTCCGCCGGCAGTCTGAGGCATGACTGCGGTGGGAGCACAGGTGCGGCGGCGGCGGGTCTGAGGCATGACTCCGCCAGCACTCTGAGGCATGACTGCATGACCCCACTAGCAGTCTGAGGCATGACTGTGGTGGCTGGAGGTAGTTCCAGGGATGAGTCCGCCAGCAGTCTGAGGCATGACTGTGTGACCCCACCAGCAGTCTGAGGCATGACTGTGGTGGCTGGAGATAGTTCCAGGTATGAGTCCGCCAGGGGTCTGAGGCATGACTGTATGACCCCACCAGCAGCCTGAGGCATGACTGCGGTGGCTGGAGATAGTTCCAGGTATGACTCCACGAGCAGTCTGAGGCATGGGTGGGGTGGCTGGAGATAGTTCCAGGCATGACTCCGCCAGTAGTCTGAGGCATGCCTACATGATCCCACAGCAGTCTGAGGCATGACTGCGGTGGCTGGAGGTATTTCCAGGCATGACTGACTGGCGGCGGCAGAGATGTGAGCGGCAGAGATGTGAGGGGCGGCAGAGATGTGAGAGAGGACGTCGGGGGCCCTGGGGGGATGGGTGGGGGAGGGCGGCGGCTGAGATGTGAGGGCTGCGGCGGGTGTGGCGAGCAGTGCTGTTAGATGTAAGAGGAGGGTGGACAGGGGGCTGTTGTGGTGACCTACCGGGGGGTGGCGGGTGGGCAGGGCGGCGGTTGCGGTGAGCTGCTCGGCCGGCAGGGGGTGGCGGCGAGATGAGAGGGTGGCAGCCGGCATGGTGGTCGTTGTGGTGTGGCGGGCTGCTCGTCGGGGGCTTCGGGACGGCTAGGGAGGGTGCCGGG